>JAULBS010125144.1:0-13837 GCA_032355785.1 Symmetromphalus regularis | reverse complement strand
TGTTCTTAGCATTACCTAAACTGCGCATGTCAAGTTATGACGAATTTGGCGGTAAATACAAGTTAAAAAAACACAACAGGATATCCCGTTGTAAAGTGGCAACACAGTTTTTTTTTATAGCGGGATATCCCGTTGTAAAGTCGCAAAGGGTTAAGCATGGTTTTTAATATGTTGACTGCCAGCTACATGTATACTCATAGATATGATACTCTTTATAAAGCCAGTGCTTACACCATAGTAAATTAAAGATGCCAGCAATGGTGATCAATACATTTGCTGACAGTGGGGAAAAACAAATCAATGTAATAAAGTTAAACATTGTATAAAATTATTGTAAATAATGTTTTTTTTCAATCAATTACATAGCCTATTATCATTATAGAGGCAAACAAAATAAGCCAGCTATATTGTGTATGGCAGGCAACATGATAAATTCTGTTCAAATTGTTTTTCAAATAATTACCATCATTATGTTGATTTATTATTAGTACATTATTGCCATCCTGTTGTCTAGCTCACCCTTTCAATCACAAGCATGATCAAAACATGCATATTGTGACTATATATTCCTGCATCTGCATTTGTTGACCATATAGTCTTAGAAATGTTATTTGTAGACTTGAGGCTTACTTGTTAACTACCACTGACAGATATTTTCTTTTGCCATTTTATGAACCAAAATTGCACTATTTTTGTGATTGCCTCTTGGCATTAAATTTAGATTTACCCATGACATTTCTGTCAAGCAGCATATCTATAAAATTTGTAATGAACATGGCTATAAACTAGTATAATAAGAATTATGTTGATTGAATCTATCCCATTTGATTTGCGTCATTTACAGCATTAATATATTAAAACATTTGATATATATTTGATCTTGAACATATGTGTCAAAGCAACTTATTAACAGAAGTGCAGCCTATCAGAATCTACCAGTGTTGACGTTGATGAAAAACATCAATCTTCTCCTGACCCCATATGGTACCAGTTGTGGCACACTGTAGCTGTCAGTATGGTAATAATGTAGGTACTATGTATAAATAACACCAGTATGATCATGATAGACTTTGACCATCTCTGATGGTGGAGTTCGGTTAGGAAAAATAAATATTCTGCTATTGCTAACCTAAGGAGTATAAGACAGCAAACTGTGTAGAGCAGCATACTCATGTCTTTATATGTCTTGGATTAAGTTATCATTTAGTTAAGTGTAAGAGCATTTAAATATCAGCTATATTTTTCTGGTAGCACTAGTTCATGTGATAGTTGATTCCAATCTTATTAGTTAAAGAGAAAAAGAAAGGAATGTTTAATATTGTTTTTAATTATCTGTTACTAGATGTTGGATATATTATAATCGAAAATGACAACATGATGCCACCTCATCAGCTGTTCTTTTGTCCATAAGAAAGGTGTTTTTTTTATCATATGAAGGGAGTGGGACATAACTCAGAAGTAGTGCAGCCCCTGAAATTGCCTGTGGAGTATTTCATTCCCTGTGGCTCTTTTTTTTGCTGCAGACTAAAACAAATTTAGCTTAGTTTTTTTTATTATTATTATTAAAAAGAAGGTATAAAATTGCCAAGGGAAATGCTGTGGAAACTTTCTCTACAGCATTTATTTTGCCATGGACATTTTCTTAATTGCAGGGTTAGTAATGTTTGCTTGAGTATAATGAGTCATCAGATTGATCCCTTTAGTGGACCCATTGAGTTATTTCCTGTTCCAGCAGGTAGTTCATGACTGGTGTAACAAACGTGGTAGGTGCTATCTTTATCTGCGGGAAGGTGCACATAAAAACCTGTTTGCTATTAATAAAAATAGTAACGTGTGTGGTGGTAGCAGGTTTTTTCTGTAAACCAAGTATCACACATACTGTGTGTTTGAAATCTAATAGCTGCTAATTAACCAATATACTGGAGGATCGATTTATTTTTAAATTATATAAAGTTTCCCATTAAAGTAGAACAATACCTAATGTTCATTGTTTAATCAGGATCCATGTTGGACTGACAAAAGGTGAAAAGTATAATAAGAATATCTTCTGGACTTCAAAAGCTTGAAACATCTGTTAGAATCTCCATTGGACTTTAAAAAATGTGAAATGTCTAATCAGAATCTGTATTGGATTTACTAACTGTGCAGTGAGTAACCAGGATCCTTGCCGGTGTGTTAAATTGATTAGACTATAAAAATCAATCTGGCTTAAACTGAGCGTACTGTAGATGTAAGTTTATAACAAACATTGATTTAGTTTTTGTTTTTGCTAATTACCCATGACATTTTCTTATGTTGTAACTAGGCTGAGATTGCTATTGATGTTGGAGATAAAAACATGTTTTAATGCTGCCTATTTTCTTTTAGATATTGATTAAATCAGTTCTAAGCTTACCATCTTCATTGATTGACAAAGTGAAAGTATGGCAGTAGCTAAGAAATGGTCTTGATTAATTGGCAATAATAACATTGCCCATGGTAATGAGTTTCTTCGAAGAATCACCACAGAAATTCGGCAACTAATAAAGTAATCTGAAATCATTACAAAGTGGTAATTTACTTCAAATAAAACTAATTAATATCTGTATTATTAAAATATCTCTTCGTTGTATTTGAACTAAGTGTTTACTGTTTACCGTAGATTTTTAGAAAAGGTAAAGATAATGAAGAGACAGATGACTTTCATGTATAGGCAGTTGTTATAATTCTTAATCACATAATGATGATGATCTAGTAACATCATTATAATTTCTGTCTTCTTGGTTTATTTCTTCAACTGCTTACTGTCAACTGATGACATATACCTGAAGCATTTACTACATGGTTAATAAAAAAACATAGCTGCCTCTTTTAATTGATGATTGGTTTGTTAACCCTTCCCAAATTTGAACTCTTAGTCAGTCTGTATCAGCTTAAGAAGTAAATGAAAGTCACAATCTATAAGTGGAAATGATTGTGATGACCACTGCAACAAAGCTATACCTAGAAATCATGGATACAGCAGTGACATCTAAAGATAATGTGAATGCTTGGCACAGTTTTTAAGCCCTGGTAGCACTCACAAAGAATTGTGTCAGACCCATTAGTAACATGCCTCCTGTCAAGTCTGCTTGAAGCTATCACAATTATGCTTCAAAGACTGCAGTGCTGAGAGAGAAACTTATATTGCATTGTCATCATCAGAGTTTGTAGTAGTTCCACTAATAACATCACATGATTGTAACCTGAAATTACATGTTAAGTTTACATGACACTATAATACACATTTGATGATTACAGTATAATTGGGATGAAGAATTTGGCTCACATTAGGACAAGGATGGCTTTGTCCATCTTGTGACAGTTCCATCATTCAAACCATGATTGATTCAACACCTAGGCATGGGCAGCTTAACAGTTACAATGAAGTATTGATTCGTGAAAGCTACAATCCGATGACTTTTAGACTGCTTCAAAGGGTTCTCGTGGCTTTTCAAAGCTGTAAACACAATTCCATATGCTTATTGGAATTATTTTTTATACTAAGCTGAGAAGAATTGATTAATATAAGTTTATAAATAATTAAATATATTCTGGCTAAAGTCTGGTTGTTACTTGCATTTTTGTCTAAAGACATCCAGAAATTGAATGGAGGTTTGTCTGATCCCTCTCCATAGACTTATTGATGTATTAGCCATTCCATTCACAACTGTTACATTAAAAGTGTTGTTTGATAATGCATAAGACAAAAACAAAATTTGTTGGTCAACAGTGACTAGCAACTTGTTTAGTAACAAAAATATATATAAAATGTTGTCAGTCCATTTCCAGCTTGTGGTGAAAAAGACATTCATTTATTTGATGTGTTTTGTTCCGAAGTGCTTTGTTGGCAATCTTTTGTGGCTACATTTGCATTATGTTTTAAAGATATTTGGCATTGTTTATTGTAATTTATCTGTTTGCTTCCGATTACATTATATAGAAATAAAATGATTATGTTAATAGCTTAAAATAAATTTTTAGTAAATATCATTTTACTTGAATATTTAAAAAAAGACACGTCAACATGTTGATATATATTCATTGTTTTATTCAGAGTAGTATTTGGCAGTAAAGAATTGTCCATTGTGTTTGCAATGCTGAACATGTCAGTTAATAACAGACAATTTGCCAAATGATTGATCAAATAACCAATAAATGTAGTACTGATACTAAACAGCTACTTCCTGATGTAAAATCTCTCAAGACATTGATTTTAAACTGTTCCTAGTAAGTAGATCAATATCTGTGACATTTCCAAACCACAACTGTGACTTTTTTGCAAATTGATTATCACTAACTGTATACTTTTTGTCATATGTTTTTATTCTCAATATATCATGTCTCATGTAAAAGATGAACAAAGAAGTTATTATTTTTCTTAATCATTAAAATGCTAAATTCTATTACTGAATGTATTTTTTATTTTTATTGACTTGCATGTTCATTAGTATGTTTTCTGAATAGCAATGAATAGTTGGTGCTTAAATCTCATACATCAATCTGAGCAAAATATTTTTATCCTTTCTCAGTGTTGTCATTTGACTTGGTCTCTGTGTTAGTGTCCAGGTTTGAAATTAAAGATTCTGTTTTATGACTTAGAACATGATTGATGGACTGTTCATTTGTAACTGTTTGATCTACTACACTGAAAGGTTTATTTATTGGTAAACATTAAAACTGATAAAACAGCATCAGTGGTAGAACAGATAAAATACTAAGGGCGTCCTCTTTGTAACTTTAGGTATTTTGTATTGTGAAATTATTTTTAAAATAAAAATAAAAATTATTGGAAGGTCCTATTGACTACAGTTGTCCTGAACAGTGAACCTGGTTTTGTAACTCAAGTACATTTAAGTGTAACAGTGAAATTACATCTATAAGTATTCACAGTATATTATTGATCACTGTGGATGTTATTAATGTACCCATATGTGTTTGAGACAAACATTCAAACCTTCAGACATTCATGATCAAATAAAGTTGAAAGAAAATGCTCGCCGGTTTCAATGATTTAAAGTAAGGTTTTTTAGTATTAGGTTTGTTTTGGGTTTGTTTTTGTTTTGTTTTTCATTTTCTAAATTTAACTACACATACAGACTGAACATGAAGTCTACACTGGAGGTCTTGTTAATACAACACTTCCTTAGTCATAAATAACATTGCTTTGTTTATGACAACAACTGATATATTTTTTAACCCAGGGCTAAATTACTGTTCAATAAATAACCATTAGTTTGCAATATTGATTGTTAGATGTGAATGTATTATGCACTGATGCATAAAATAACTGGTTATCATATAAATATCTTGATGACTGAGTACTATTACAGAAGGCTGATGATGCAGTGATTGTCACAATTAGCGTTCTCACCTAGATCTCCATGCTCAGCTTATTTTGATACATGTACTCATTGCCATACCACAGTTTAGCCCAGAAGAACAAAATTTAGCTGATGTATAAGATAAATCTCACTTGGTTGACCTGTAACTTGTGGTTTGTGACAAAGCTGAAAATGAGTAAAGGTTGAAAAATGTAATGGTAATCCTACCCTAAAAATCACTGCATTCATATCGCTCTTTCAGAGAAATAGTTTTGGGCCTTTTTCTCCATTATTTGCTACCCCAGCTTTTATCTGTTTGGTTCTGAAGCAGTTATATTCTTTAGTTAGCGTTTGCTCCATTTTATGGCTTCTTAAATACAGAATTCCAGCCAAAATCTTTGCCACTGGCTTACCAAATAGCATATCTCCCAATATGAGGCCTGCATACCCACAAAATATTGTTTACAAGAAACTGTTGCTGTTTAATTTTCCCATGCCTGTGGTGCTCCACAACTGGCAATAAAAAAATAAAAATAAAATATTCTTGAAACTTGATTGTTTTTTTTGTAGACCCCATATTGCAATTACCATATGGTGAGATATAACAGTCAATGATTAAACATTGGGCTGTTATGTTTTTATTAACATTCATTGTCATTTATCATCTTTTTTATCTAAACAAGGAATATAGGCCTTTAGTGTTCATCCAGTGGAGGTTATTTCATGATGTCTCAGCAATGATTCCCTTGCCTGATAATAAACATTAAACACTTGCAACTTGAATGCCTGTTCTAGGATTTGAGTAGATCATCAGAGAATGTCATCAAAATAGAGATGTGACATACATATAGCTTTAGCATGAAAACCCTTTCTGCATTATAAAGTGTTTGTATTTCTGGAATGTGGAGAGGTTAATATGAATAGTTTACATCATACAGTATATTAAATAATAAAAATCAATACAACTGCACTCCTATTCCTCAGCATATTATAAACTAAATATGACAATCTGACATGAACATAAAAAGTAAAATTACTGTCACTTTATCAGCTACTGCCATCCACTCATTTACTGTTCTATAAGCATTGTTTTATAAATCCTCACTTCCCCAACACCGTAAAGAAGGGTGTTTTTTTTAATCTCGTCTATGGATGAGTGAATTGTGTTTTTTTTATCATTTGATCAATGGAAAAAATTCCTGCTAATTTCAGTATTATTTCTTTATAGAACAACAACTGTCTGTTCCAACAGCAAAAAGTACAAATCTGTCAGTTCTGGGGATGCATTCAGACAAAGGAAATTTTAGAATTGGGCTTATGATATCTATATTAAGTTATATCTGAAGTGGGTTTTTTTTAGGAAAAATTGGCTTTGTCCGTTTTCTGTGCAACATGACTTATTTCATTGTGAAAACAGATGACAAAGATTAAATGAAGTTCATGAAAAGAAAGACATGAGGTTTTGTTGTACAATATCGCAGTACTAAATAACAGGTTGTTTATGTGACATTGTAAACTGTGTACACACAATGGTTGAGTGCAGGTGTTGTGGGTCAATGTTATCAGTTCACTGGAAGTTTAACTTGACACACAGACCAGATTGAACTGTCAGACTTGATCCTTACATGCTTAATAGGGTTTCTGATGGCTAAGCAAAAAGTTAGGTCAAGGTTACCAAAATAAAGTTGTTGACCTTTTGTTTTCACACCTGTTGTTTTGCATCACTGATGGAAAAAAAAAAATGTTTTTTTTTTCTTAAAGTTTGCATCTCACTGTGTGAATAGAGTTTGTCAACTGGAATGAATGATATTGTATTTCCTATTGTATGTATGTGGTTAAAAAACAAAGTTAGTGTCACTGATATTGTGAAAAGTTAGCTTGTAAATGATACTAAGTTTCCCACATAATACAAATGATACCATTAAATAATTAATCATTATCTGACCAAAGCAGAAATAATCTTAATATATTTCTTAACACAGTTAATTGATCTTACAAATCATATGAATTATATTTATTTCCCCCCCCACCCCCCCATTTTATAGTATGTTAAATCCGTAACTTCAAAGCATCTGTTTTCTTTAATCCTAGTTTTGGTTTGTGTTAAATGTTGGCACGTTATCCACTGAAAATAAGTCCTTTTTGGCATCAATTTGCCATTACATTTTGATTGCTTCTGTTAGCTGCATAAATAGGTAGTTATATTTATTAATATATCTTTGTAGTTATTCCATTAGGACAAGATGCATGTCTGGTTTTATTTCTCTTTCCTGTACTAACCACTTATGTTTGCTGAAAATTAAAATGAAAATAGATGATTATGACATCAATTTTAATGATGTCACCAATGCATTATCATTTGGATAATGATGGCTAAAATTGCTACTTGTAGAAATTCAAATAATTTTGCACGTTCCACATAAAAAACTGTATAGATTTGCTGATGCACTAATGGAAGCAATCATGGATATTTTAAGCAAGATTCTCAAGTTAACAGCTGGAATAAAAAATAAAAATAAAAATGTAATATGTTATGACATGCAGAAAATCATGGACTTATTCCATTTTTAAATGTCAATTGCATGCATTACTTTAAATTAGATAGGACTTAAGGTACATAGTATTCAACTAAATGTGTAAATTCTCTTGACTAAGCTTTTCATTTTTCATTCTTAACTGCAAATTTCATTAGTTCTAACATGATTGGTGGGAAATTGCCATTACTGAAGAAAAAAGCCAGCTTAATAAATGCCATGCTTAATCATGAATTAGATGTGTTGTGGGTTCTTCAGTGCTGGAATTTGTGTGTTTATAGTTATTTCTGTGCAGGGTCTTAATTATAACCATGCTTATGTGTGTTTCGTTTACTTATTGCAGGCATGAAGAGCATTGTTGACTTTGAAGGCCACATGATGGCAGAGGCCCTCCAGGGTTTTCTTATGTTTATCAACAGGAAAGGAAAAATTCTATTTGTATCTAGTACGGTTGAAGACCATCTTGGCCTTAAGCAGGTGAAAATGTCATTATTCTGCCAATTATTTCTTAAAGTTTATTGATAAGACTAAAATATAATAATGTCAGTTATTTTTAAAGTACATAAATCAGCTTGATGAGTTCCTTACTCTTTGAGTTTAGCTAGGATTCATTGATTTTGAAAATTATTGTGAGATTCATCTATTAAAATGTTTATGAATAATCCTCACTGTTCATTGTAATATCATTGCAAGTATATTTCACAACATACCTTGCTACACAAACATGGCAAGGTTTGGTCAATTTATCTGGTTTATGTCTTGTATGATTAATCCAACTCTATGGATTTTCTGTATAATTTTCCTGTCTTAACCAAAGCTTCACAAATTCAATACTAAAGCTCATGGTAATTAATCTCTATCCATTTTTTGTGGTAAGAGATACCATGGTTCTTAACAATAAAAAACAGCAAATGGTGTTATGCATGGTAACAGCTAGTATATTTGTTCATGTCATGTGATTATTTGCCTGCAGTTGAATTCTCCCAACTGGTGAACATCTTCATAAGGTTGATCCCATTTGGGAGCCCACAGAAATTTAAACCATTCCAACCAGTGGTCTGTGTGAAAGTAAACATAAATATTCCTTACATCTAATAAAAAAAGATCTGCCCGTTTCTTCAAAAATATGCTTCACAGTTGCTGTTAACTTATGGTCTATGATCATCTGTGTTCTAATGTATCATTTAGTGTATCATTAAGTAGACATTTTTTTCTTGTTGTTTCATTAGCCATACAACAGACAACAGTAACAAATTGCATTCTTATCATATCTTAGCACGTAAAAAAATATAACAACTCCCAGCAAGCTCATTGTTTTCCTTCATTAGGTCTCATACACTGGAAATTGAAAAAACCTGTTTAAAAAATAAATGCAATAAATAATCATGCTTATTCCTACTTACAAATCTTGATCTGCATCTTATAAACACAAAAATGGAACTTTGTACATGTAGTGATTTTTGTAGAGCAGATTGGACTTCATTGCATAATCAATAACAGCATACACTCCCTGCAAATTATAGTTCTATCAAAACCAAATGTAAATATTTTTTAAGGAAGCATTTTTTAGCTGCTTCAGCAAGAAATGGAACTGAACATTACAACATGTTTAGTATTGTGACTAGCAATTTGGCTTGAGGTCGTTATTCCATTTACATCTAATAAAACAATTAAATAGAGTGCCACAGCTAAGTGCATGGTGGCTTCAACAAAATGTTTTTTGTAATACAAAATGTTTTTATGTGGCAAATTGTCTGAATTAGCTGGAATTGTATATCCTTTGATAATGTTAGTGAAATATTCAGTTCTTGTTCATATTGTTGACCAAAGTTACTCATGTTAATTTCATTTAAATTAATCATTAAAATATCAATTTAAATGGGGTTTGTTGTCTGATAATTATAATTAGTACTCACTGTACAAATAAGATTCTGTTGATGACATTATAAAGATTTATCATTTACTTTTAATGTTGATTACTCAAACTTAAAATGACTGTCTTGAGAATGAGAAGTATAAAGTTTGACATTACAAGGTCAACTAATTGTATGGTTTCATGTGTATGGAATCAGATGTTTGGCAGAATGTATTTATACATATATTCTTGTTGACTATATGTGAGATTTATGCTGTAGTTATGAGTAGGTTGATTCAACAAAATTATTTTTGTTTCTCAGACAATGCTGATGGGTCGGTCAGTGTTGGACATCATCCATCAGAATGACCACAAAGAGCTGGGTCAGCAGTTCCAGGTGAAGATGTCACAGTGCTCCCTGCCAGACATCTTTGATGGGGATGATGCAGGTAATAATTTAAATATTAGCTTATTAGTATGCTTGGGTGTGATTTTCTCCATATATTTATCACCATTTATATATTAGCCATAAGTGATACATTCAGTTTTAACATTACCTCATTAAATAGTGTACTGACCTGTCACCATTTCTTTTCCCATACATCTACTATCAATTTAATATTTGCTCTGAAATAAACTTTCAGTGCAAACATTAGCTCATTAAGCTTTCATTGCATTCAGTATATGTACCACCATTTTTATTTTAAAACACTTGTTGATGTTAAACATTTTCAACTTGGGATAGGCTAACAGTCTGTAGCTATGTAAAGACCTATCTCATCATTTACATCTACACTTTTATACAATCTTGATGACATTGTAAAAGAAAAATTTAATAAAGAACATAGCTAGTACAAAAGAAGAAGAAAAAAACAAGGAAAAAAGACATTTTGAGATTAGTCATAAAATACACATTCCATTTTAATCTTGGTATTAAGTAGAAAATCATAATACATGTGCAAATTCTTTGTTTGATCTGGCCTAAAATTTGGCTCATAGAAATAATTATGTGGCATGACATATTTTAGTATCAAATATCACATTACATAATATTGAAAAATAATGCATATGAACAACTAGTTGTGCATTTGTTTGAAATATGTATGCTGTTTAAGTATATTTAATGTCAAACAATGCAGATAAAATTGTTTGATTTATGGAATTGTAGAGTAGGTGTGTGGCAGGTTGTTTATACATGTGTAATGATGTGTTACATATTTATGTGTTTTGGGGCAAGTTTATGAAGAAAAAAGATAAGGAGGAATAACTCTCCCACTAACAATGAACTGTTAGTAATTTAATATTCTTCAAGGCAAGCCTCTACAAACATAAGTTATTTTTTGTTTTCTGACTTTAATTTATTATGATTAGTTTTTAAATGGAACTTATTACCAGTCACTATGACCTAGTTGTAGTTTTTTAAATGTGAGTTAAATAAAATAAGACATGTTCACCAGCTTGCAATTAATAGAGTTAGCCAGTTAAATTTGTTTTCAACGTGACAGTGATCTAACAAGGCTTTTCATTATGTACTGAGTTATGTAGTCAACTCAGTGGAAAGGTAGCTAGGACAGCTTGTAGATTTTAAAGTGTATTTTTTGAAACTATTTAAGCATTTTATTTTTTATTACTTGATTTCAAGATCATGAAAGTGAAATGAAAAGAAAATTTTACTTTGGGAGCTTTTTTTTTATCTCTGATATTATATTAAAAAAATATTACAATAAAATAAAACATTCTCGATTGGTTTTTTTAATGTAATGTAAACATTTTTTTTTTTAATTATCACCTTCATATACAATGATTGGATAACTGTTATCTTCAAAACAGAATTTCTGTGTAAAATCCAAGGGATATTTAAAAACATCTATTTTTTGTATTAAGAAAAAAGCAACAAAAACTACGGGGACCTAACAGTATGTTCCATATCTATATTTATAAAGTTCAGGATTGGAAAAATGTTTTGAATTTAATGGTAGCCCACCAGGCTATCAGGTACATAAATTGTGGAATAAATAACCGATCGAAAACGGTATTATATTTTTGATTAAAGTTCATTAATGAGCTGTCCTGAAATTTTTAAAAATAATTTCATCAGAAATGTGTAATTGCGAACATTAAAAATTGTCCTCTGAATGAAGTTATGCAATCGGGACTTGACATTTCCCGTTCAGTGCCTAAAGTTAAATCAGTGGCAAAATAGTTCATAATAAACACTGCCTTCAAATAAACTACATTTTGCACTTAATAAACTAGCAGGGCCGTCACACTAATTTACAAACATAGATTACACACTTCGGGAATATCCTTACAACACTGTTGGTCAGTGATGAAGTGGTAGCGTCATATAGTATGAATTAACTGCTAACCTTCCCCAACCTCCCCCAATGAGCCACCTTCTGAATGTAATATAATATAATATTCTACTGGCCTGTCCGAGATGTCAAGTGGTCCCGAACGAAGGATAAAAACCACATACGAGTGCCGGACGGGCCAGCAAGAAACACTAGGCCATAATCTGGTTTATCCACCAATCGTGTAAAGAAAGGGGGGAATTGCTCACAGTTAGGAATTAGATATTAAGGTTTGAGGCCTTTACAAAATTCATCACTGCCTTAAATGTGACAGTGCAGTTTTGTTTAGATTGATTAAAGAGACTAATAGCTGTAAAAGCTTGACCTAAATCTGTTATATTTGTTTTTGTAAGATATGGCGTTCTGTTTCAAAACATTTACAACTTAATAAATAGTGGGCCATATCGTCTGTCTTATGACATTCCTCACCCAATGGGGAGGTAGATAGTTTGAATAAAAATGTTGTAGTCCCCAGAGCTATTTTCTCAGAATTATCCGGGTCTTTGCTTTTTTTTGGTAATAAACTTGTCCATGTCTTTGTACTACAATTATCTTTTAACCAATGATTTAAAATGACAGATGTGTGAGTAATTCATTTACAATTAGAAGATTTTTTTAAACTGAGTAGTCACTTATCTAAGGATAATTTGTCATTTGTATTATTGGTACTAGTAATTGTTATCAAAACAAGTTCTTTGATATTTGTCGGGTTGTTCAATGGGATTAACTTAAAGTCGGATATCATCTGAGAGATGAGAACACCTTCGATAAATTGTTAGGTATGTTCACTTGTTTATAATAATTACGGTAAAAACAAACACACTGCATCAAGTTTTTGCTTTTGCCATGTCCAGTCGTATGGCTGCTGGCTAATTGAAGTTTGCTTAGTTCACGCAAGCATGTGGAATAGTGGCCAGTAAAAAAGCAATTGAATAATAATTTCAAGTATTTTGCTTGAGAGGAGATATTGGGGTGGGGTTTTAAAATGATTTTTTTCCCCAGTAGCCCGCCGGGTTTACGTCTTGGGAAAAACTTGTGTACCGGTAGTGAAATGTGGTAACCCCGGGCATCTGGGCATGGGATTTTTCCAACCCTGAAGTTGCTGTTATATTATGTCCATTTAAAAATAAAACTATTGTAAATCATATTTCCTTTTATTTATAAAGCATCATTTGTATCTGGTTTTTGTTATATCATGTTGGACTTTTAAGAAAAGCTTAAGGGATTTCACCTGTGCTTAATAATCGTGTTCCATGTAATAATCAGAACAGGAAATCCAGCCGTCTTCATTTGTTAGGGTAATCAGCAGTGTCACCATAAAAGTTCTGTGTAATTGGTGGCAGTACATTGCTGACATTCTAAAAATCTGAAAGTTTGCTTATTTTCATGAAATTGCCATCACAGTGTTATAGCAAAATTATTTAGCGACAACAGTTTGGTTCAGAATTTATCTCCTATAGTTAAGCCTATCTTGTATCTTGGCAATGAAGAAATTGTAGAAGTTAATTTTCATAAACATCTGGGATTAGTTTTTCTACAGTCCGGTGAATGGAGACTTCATATACAAACTATTATTGAGAAAACAAGTAAAATGACTAGTTGTCTTCGCTCGTTTAAATACAGGTTATCTAGGAAATCATTGGAAACAATTTACAACAGCTTTATCTTACCCCTTTTTGACTATGCTGACATAATCTGGGATAACTGCTCATTGTATTTATCTCAGCAGCTTGAAAATATCCAACTAGATGC
>JAULBS010125133.1:0-13838 GCA_032355785.1 Symmetromphalus regularis | reverse complement strand
GTTCTGTAAACATATTGGCTTGTTTTTGTTGTTTTTTATTAGAATATGGGTCTCCCATTTAAGGCCTCATTTATTTCATTTCCTATGGTAGCTGACATCTAAAAAAAAGCATATTATTGACTAGGAGATATATATCTATAAAAATATATAGGACATGTTAACATTTATTTGGGGCCAAAAACGACCCTTATCATACCTACTCCTTTGTCGTAACTTGACATGTGCAGTTTAGGTAATGCTAAGAACAACATCCTGTTAGAAACGTAGCATGGTTTGTTGTGAAAACGTTTAGTTTTTTTGTCAATTTTTGGGCGATTTTGTATCAAAATGTAATGGCAGCATCGATTTTTCATGGCATGGCATTCTCGGAAAATGACCGCGATAGTGATGTTTTAATGGAATATGAGAATAAAAACTGAGACGGAATGCAAGTAAGTGAAATACTATCACGAATATAAGATGACAAACCACTTCCGAGACATATGCACGTTGTCAGAGAGTGAGTGAAGATTTTCTAAATGGGTCAATTCGTTAACACATTTTCATAGAAAATTGATGTGCTTATAATAAGGAATTAATATAATAAATACATGTATTTATATATAATGATCAGATAATTCTTAAAGGAAATTCATTTATCTTTACAAATATATTATAACCAACCTTCTACCACGAATAATAAAAAAGTTATCTTCAATTAACCATCTTTAAATTTATCCTTTGTTTAACTAATGAGATATATCAATTCCTGGGGCACTTTAAGGCAGTGGATTAATGAGTCTGAAAGGGTTAATACACTGGTGGCACTGGGATAATGTGGATGTTCTTTATAAGTCCAGATGGCAAATGCTGTGGTGTCATTGTGAAATTAAACACCTGTAGTTATCATTAATATTGATTTAAAATTCTTTTCTTTTTCAATCACTTCATATATATGTATCAGTAAATGAAAAAAATAAATGGTATGTCACTGGACATGTACAACATATATGCAAAAATAAAACAACAAAAATCTAGGTGTATTTATTATAAGCTATGACCAAATCTGATAATTAAAAATTATTCAACCAAACTTATCCTAATAATTATAAAAATGTTCAACTGTAATATTGTTTTATTTTACATATTAATTTCATTTACGTGTAATTTTACTTTATCTGTCAATTGACCAATGTATAACTGTGACAGTCATTTTACAATTTATATCTTATTTAACAGGTTTATGTTGTTAATTAGAATAGATATTGGAGAATTAATCAATCAATCAAAATAAAAGAAGACCATTACACATTCACATATTTACACAAGTGATCAATTCAAATCCAGATATTATATCTAAATCAACAGCAGAATGTTCCTTCATTTACAGCAATGCAGATGGTTACTTACTATTTGCTTGATCTATATTTCCATTAAATGATGTTTTCTATTAGCAATGCAGATAATATATTTAATATTTACTTAATGCATATGTCTATTAAGTGGTATGTCACAGGCCTGCGAAATTACACTCGCCCGCTTGCCTGAATTGGTGAAAAAACCTCCCAGACAAATCAAAATCCACTAGCCCGTTGGGAAATATCTTGAAAATGTTTCAAAGCCATCAGAAAAAAAGAGGAGAAAATAAGTGATGAAATTAAAGAAAAGAATAAAAAGTAAGAAAAGGAAACTAACAACTGTTCTTCACAAGAAAAATGTAAAAACGATGAGTAAGGTGAACCCAGGGAATGGATAATTTATGATAAACACAAAGTTTTACGTTAAATTGCACTATTGGTAAAAAAAATTATACTCCACCTAACCAGAGCAAGGGTTCGATGTTTGTTACAGGAATTGATAAAATAAAATATCGGGCTAGTGATAAAAACTGCGGCCTAGTGGATTTTTTTATTTACTAGCCCAGCTTGTTATTAATAAAAAATTTAATTCCACAGGCCTGATGTCATAATATTAGTAAAGCTGCAAATTTTATAGTTCAAACTTTGATAGGCAATAATGATAATTATAATTTTATGGCTTTATCATTATCAGTAATTAAATTATTTTTAATATCGATAAAACATGCCAGGTCAAAACTGAAGTGAGTGTAGACTTGAAACAGAACTCTTCTTTTTTGTTTTCTAGATATTTTGTGGCTACACAGATTATATAACACAAACAAAATACTTACCAAATTACAAGTATAACACCAGAACTAATGGCACATTAACACTGAAGCCTTGTAAACATTAAAACCTGTTAGATACACACCTGGAAACGTAAGATAATGGTCCATATTAAACCAAGAGTGAGCCTGTTGCTACCATCAACAATATCATGAGCTCCCATGTTTTCAAGATGGACTCTTTGTTCATGGAGGAAGGAAAGAGCTTTGTCAACATTTTCCAGGCAGTGAATCCTCATCTTTCCTTTGGTTGGGCGGGGCTGGAAAATATTAATTAAAATGAAAATACATGTCAGTTATATTGAGCTAATTTTAGACATATACAAATAAATTAAACCTTTCTAGATGAACATTATCATTAACATGATTATGAGCAGTTTAGAGCATTAACCATTTAGATAGAGATGAAAGTTGTGTGATGCAGAAATCACAAAAAAAAACATTTAATGTCTATTATCAATACATAACATATGAAATGCATTTTAATAATAATTGTAAGTTTACATAATTTTCCACTGAACCAATATAAAGATTGACACACAGAAATTTATTTTTATTTATATATGGATTGGGAAAATAAAATTCTAAAGATGAGAAAAAACACTACGGCAAACAATGCACCAGTATTCACAACTTATAGTCCAACTGCTAAATCAGGAATGTAAACACATTTGTTTTTAACAAATGTGGACAGACTGCAAAGTCCATAACTTAGTGCTATAAACAGGGCAAGGAAATTTAGGCTGTATTGAATATTTGAAGAATTGTTTAAATTGAATTACACAAAGTAAACTTACCAGTCTTTCTCCTGACAAGACTTCCAACAGCTTCATCAGCATCTTGCCATCCCTCAGATCGATATACAGATCGCTGATCCGGTTCCCAGTACGAACAAGATGTGAGTTCACCCATTTCATAAAAGTTTTCTTCTGAACAAGTTCTCTCTCATCTACAGTGGAAATTTTTTTTTTTTTTAAATGAAACTTAATCAAACAATTACATAAACCTAGGAAACTTCAATAAACAACAAATATAGTTTTCATTATAACCAAACTAATACAAGTGATGTGCATGCACTTGAGCATCAAAATTGTTAATACCTCATCTGTTGCTCTATATATATATATATATATATATATATATATATTGGGCCAATTTTCTTTTCCTGATTATGGATCTGCTGACATGCATTTTGGGAGAAATGAAATAAAAATAATATTTAGTTTTGTCAGTATTTATTTAAATTTCTCTACATGTCTGAACCAATGGTATTTGCAGGACATAATTAGGAATGTATACTGTAAATCATGAAATTAACTTGGCCCTAAATTAATGCAACTGACGGTGGTCGAACCAAAATGCGACATGAAATTAATGCGATTGGCTGCCTTTTGGTATAAAACATTTTTGCAGCAAACAGCTTGTAATACAATTCCCTAAAACTCAGATCACAGCCATTGTTGTTGAAATCATCTCACTACTATAAACACTAATTAACTGTTTATCAAAACAAGAAAGGGCTGCAATGCATTATCGGTGTTTATACCAACTAATTGTTTTCTGTATTTTCATTGGTGTTAGCCATAGTAATAATGAAAAGAACACCTAACCCACATCAACTGTTTTGACATCATTCAATACACCTCTTTTAATGTGTTAACAGTGTTCGAGATTAGCGGAATCCAGATTTTAATTTGGGATACAATACTTCAAGAACCCAGTATCCCACTGGGATACTATAAAATATTGTTGTTGCCTTTCTAAAAAAAAAACATCCGTTTCATTTTTGTTTTGTTTTTATCCCGAAGTTTTTTTACTTTTCGTTGAAAAAAATCGTAATTTTCCAGCGAAGTTAAATAGCCCGAACCCAGTCTAATGCTACACGTAACAGTTTTTTGCCACCAATTCCAGCGACCAATTTTCCTTGTGAGCAATTTCTTAGCAACCAATTTATTGTTTGTCATATCTTTCAAAACTAATATTTACAATTACATCCAGATTATAAACACTCGCTGAATTGGTCATTGGTAATAATATATATTCGTTATGAATTTGTATTTGAAAAATTCTAAAATTATTATTTAAACATTTACAATGATTTGTTAAAATTATAATTGTTATTATTTTCCATTCTCATTTAATTTTGAATTCTGCAAGTTCGATTGCCGCAGGACTAATAGCGGTGTAGCAATAGACTGGAAAACGCAAAAGTCGCTAGTGGGATATTAACTTCTCAAATGGTATACCAGATTTTGAAATGCTAGTATCCAAATGGGATACTGGCCAAAATTTTTAATCTCAAACACTGTGTGAAGTGAGTGCAGGTTGATCCTACACTTGATGAAATCAACAAGTCTGGGTTGGTTCTTTGACCTGGCTCTTTGTTCTTTGCAACAACAGTACTGTAACTGTTTTATTTCACTTTATTACAACTTTAATAGTGATTACAGAAATAATACATGTTTTAACACTTTTGGTGGCCTTTGGTAAAATCTTTTCTTTCTTTTTTTCTTTCTTTCTTTTCTTGTTTTTAAACATATTGTCTTTTTTTTTTTTTTTTTTTTAATGGGTTTATTCACTGATTTGGGTTCAGTTCTTTAAATATGTGAAACATGTGGAGTGTGGGCTTATTTTAATTTTTTGTTTTGTTTGAAGACCCATCATATAATTATACACTATTTAGGGGCACTGATTTTCCGCGATAACAGAAATGCGGATGGAATCGTGGAAAAACTTATCTGAAACGGTATTTCAGATTTTCTCCGAAAACATTATTACTCGGCTCCAAATAGCGCATTTTATTAATTAAACAGATTTTCCACCTTCACTGGGAACAAACAATGGTCGATACTTGACTACACTGATATCTATACGTGTTATGCCAAATTAGTTTGGCGCACTGAAGATCACCAGTTGTTTGGTTTGTATACTTTCTTCCATCAATTTAACGGAAGAAACCAGACATTTCTTAATTTTAATTTTCTTTTCTTTTTTGTGTGCTCAAATTCTCCTATAGTTATGTTAGTGAAAGATTTATTACATATTTTGGGTCTATTTATTTATAATATTCATCAGAACTTAAAACGATAAAAAATTGGTTTTCACATTTGGTAAATAAATGATACAATTAAAGTCATTTTTATGTGTGATTGATTGTAATTATATTCGGATATTTTTGCAAAAAAAACTAGAATTACCAAACTCGATGTTAATTGTGTATTAACCCTTTAAGACTTTACTTTCCACTGCCTTAATGTGTCACAGGAATTGATATATCTCAGCAGTTAAACAAAGGATAAATTTAGAGATGGCTAATTGATGGTAGAAGGTTGGTTAAAGTATATTTGTAAAGATAAATGAATTTTCTTTAAGAGTTATCTCATAATTATATATAAATACAGGTATTTATTGTATTAATTTCTTATTATAAGGACATAAAATTTCTATGAAAATCTGTTAACTAATTGATCCATTTAGAAAATCTTCATTCACTCTCAGACAATGTGCACATGTCTTGGAAGTGGTATGTCATGTTATATTCGTGATACCATTTCACCTACTTGCATTCCATCTTAGTTTTTATTCTCATATTCCGATAAAATATCACTATTGCGGTCATTTTCCAAGAACACCATGCCACGAAAAATTGATGCCGCCATTACATTTCGATACAAAATCAACCGAAAATTGACATAAAAAAAGAAAATTTTCACCGCAAACCACACCACGTTTATAACAAGATGTTGTTCTTAGCAGTACAAGTTAAAAAGACACAACGGGATATCCCATTGTAAAGTCTTAACAGGTTTTTTTATAGCGGGATATCCCGTTAAAAAGTTGCAAAGGGTTAAACAAATTTCAATTCATGTGTGGGTATTTTTTATGTGGGATTTTTTTAGGGGGGTTGTAGTTTTCCGTTAATGTCTGCATGTGTGTTTAATGGAAAATATTTCAATGGAACACAAAATGAAATTATAGAAATTTACTGAAATTTAAAATGGAAAAATCTGAAACGGAAAATCAGTGCCTCTAACTATTGTTAGAAATAAATGCTTTATATTATTAAAGCGAATAACACGGACTCGCATTTTTCACATTAATATCATGATCACATTAATTTCAAGATCTACATTACCTATGTTTGAATGTAAAATTATGTCTTAAAAATATTAAAGCGCAATTTGTTTTTCTATTTTGTTTATCACACTTCAATAAAGACAGACAAGTTATGAAGTTGAAACATATAACAACTGTTTTACGTCAACTTTCTCAACAGTCTAGTATATGTAATGCTAACATAACTGTTACAGACTGGTCTAGCTACAGCATGACCCTCTGACATATAGATATGATTTTTACTGATAAGCAGTTTCCTGTGAGGTCACTCTGGTCATATTTGCCACCTTTCCCTGGGGTTAATAACCACCTAACAAGATAAAATTACATCACGGCTATGTGTAGGTCATGCCTGGTAAGTTACATTTCCTATAAAATCTGCTTACAGTTAATACAGTTTGCTCAACACAGATAAATATACTTGGTGTTAACCACAGTATATATCAAGCCAAAGATAAACCTTCAAAGCATAATGTTATACTATAGAGTGATCAACAGTGATAATAGAATTATGGGGTTCTAAGTTATAGAGGTTTTACTTGCAAGACAGAATTCTGTAATTCTAGGATTGTGAAAAGTAGGATATTTCATTTGTTTGGTCAAACTACCTGAAATTGTGTGACAAATCTGGATATTAATTTGCACTGTTAAAAAGATAAATACATAATATTTTATTTTATTATTTCATTTTGGTGATTTAACTAAACCTATTCGGCAAATATTTGTAACTTACCCAGTGTATGTGTGATTAAGATGTCTGCCAAAAGACTGGCAACAGTCTATAAAGACATAACTGGCCCAACTTTCTTAATGTAGGATTGCACAGTGTATGTAATGAAGTATGTATTTGACCAGCTGAACTTCATGAATACCAATTTGTAACACTGTACAATTATGCTTGTGTTTTGAAAATATAATAATTAATTACATAATTATGAAAATTCAATGTAAAAAACAAAAGGTCACACCAAAAATTATGAAAGGCATTTAATATGAGAATGTCTACTGGTTAAAGTTGAACACATGACTTGCAATTCTCCATGACATTAGTAGCAGTCACAATGAAAGAAAAAAGAAGAGATCTCTGGGCTGGCTTTGCATTCTCACATAAGCCCTCAAAATTAGACTATATTCAGCAATGAAAACACACGGTAACAGGACTAAATTTTAGACTGACAAACAAAAAAATAATAAATAAATTTCCAAACTATTTCACCTGATAATTGTCTTATCTTTACTTTCATAATCCCTTCAGAAACACTTTCCATTGTTCTTTTTCAACAATTGAAAAATATGCACATAGTTGAAATGACAAAAACCCAGCAAAAACCTCACATCAAAGACATATACATAGAAAACAATACAAGACTTCTTCAACAAAGCAAACTACATTGTCAGATTAATATTTTATAGATCTGGATCCAACAGAACTCTGCGAATAGACTGTGCAAATATTACATTATAGATTAACATTGAATGTCTGTCTGAGAGCCACATTTTTTCTCATAACATTGGCTGTGTCAGAAGTGCCGTCCATAACATTAACACAATTAACCTTTATGTTGATATTCTGCCACCTCCACGTCAAAGCCACAGGCAACAGTTGTTTTTAGGATCAGTCTAAAAATTGTTTAAAGTTCAGCTCCTAACTATTTTAAACAATGATGGCGGATGTAAACTTCCTGGCACAACAAGTTAAGTGGAGCATTTCCTTTCTCACTTATTACCTAATCTTCAGCTAATGTTAAATCACAGTCTCATAGGTCAATTGAATAAAACAAGAATTTAGGGAAATTAAATGTCTCACAATGCCACTTTTGATTTTTTGTTGGTTTTGTTTTTTGGTTTGCTCATACAACATTCTGTTTTAAATTAGCAACCACGTCTAATCAGTGTAAATTGATTAGCAATTGCTAATTTTGTGCATTAAAACTGTATGGCTATCTTAAAAATTTGCATAACGATTCATGACATAATTCTGAACTTCTTGTAAATTATTGAGCTCAAATCAATGGGTGTTTTAATGTCCTTTTATACAAATTAATGTTTGTATATGAATGTCTGCGATCTTACTCAGTAGACTAGTTTATAATAGCATTTAATATCTATAACAACAGATTTTTTAAAATTAGGATTTTTATTTAAGTTTAAATTGGCCTGACAATCCACAAACAAAAATCAATTTTATTTTAAAATTTTAATGAATTTTAGCATTTAAAATAGGAAATTAGCCATGGCCAGACTGAATTAAAGATAACTATCAAACTGCCTTGAATAAAAGAAATCATTAATATTTGTTTTATGACATGTATCCAATATGGCTAGATGTCACTCTCAAGCTGATACCAGTGGTTCAAAACCCATTGGTGGTTGGCTTACACTTGACTACATGTCAAAATAACCCAATATTTGACATCCAAAAGCTGATGATTAATATATCAACGTGCTCTAGTGGTGCTGTTAAACTAACAAACCTAAAATAAAACAACCAAAACCAATATGACTAGTTGTTGGCAGTGCTCCACACAAACAATGTTTTATTACATTTAAATCACAAAATGAAACTGTCAAGTTACTCAGTCCGTAACTTTGATGTCAGCCTCAGTGGGTGTAACCTGAATGGTTATCATGTATCTAAACTTAAAGAAATGTAGTTAATATAGGTTTAGGCTTGATATAAATGAACTACGCTAGTACTGCTATCCCAAACTGACCCCAATTATAACCACTAATCCTGAACATTTTATACATAAGAGTGCACTTCATCTAAACCAACATCAGTATAATCTAAAAATCTATCAAAGCCAGATTAATGTATTGGTCCCAAAATGGATTACACTAATAAAAATGCACTGATGTGGTATTCTATAATCTTAACAAATTTTATTTTCTTGTTCTCCACATGGATGTGGTTTAGACAGTCTACTGTAGTTGTTTTAGAAAATATCAGTGGCTGTCCTTGACAAACAAGGGAGAACGTGCCAGTATCCAGTAGCTTGTGATTGACTAGGAAAGATTTGACTGAAAAATTCAAGTTTGTATGTACACACAACCAAAATAGGCTTATAGGAAGATGTCAATGTCCTGTCAGAAAATAGACCATGTGTCTGATTTGATGACAGTGTCAAGAGAAATAAATATGTTTAGCCATGTATACTTTCACCAATAATTTGCCTATTACCATATGAACTCAAAAAAAACAGGGCTGTACCCAGAAATTTAAGTGCTCAAGTCATGACTCTTATACTGAGTTTTTGTTTCAAGTGTTTTTGATTCTGCCGCTACTAACAATGACTTAGATATATTATGCTCTAATATTGCAAGTCTAATAATGAGAACCTGCAATCTTAAAGCTGAGTGAGGATGGTGTCAAAGTTACCATGAATAGATGATAATTATGTCTAAGTAGTGGTTAACCATATCTGACACTGCCCAATGTTAACCCTTTTAAGAAAGAATATTGTTTTAAAGGACTTAAATGTAATACCATTTTTGTTCAATTTATACATAAAGAGCATCTATTACACCCTACTAAAACAGATAAGATAATGTTTTAGAAGTTTAAATTTCATTGATTGACAGATATTTTTCCAAAAACAGCACAACTTATTTCCATTTGTTTTGCCATGAGCTGGCCAATATAGGTGATATTAAAAGTATTTGCATCAGTACCTGAGTGAAAAAGCTTCAGCAATTCATTTTCTTTACATACAAGTAGTCATCAGCATAATTTTTAATATTTAGTGCAGCTACACACGTACAAGACCATACTTGTTGCAACTGAGGTACATCTATCCACTGTGCCTGGGTTGAAGCCGGTATCAAGATTACCAATTCCATGCCTTGACTAAGATTTTATTCCCAGTACCTACCAATCATAAATCTGACAGCTTAAGCACTATGCCACAGAGAACAGTTTTTTTCTAATAGATGCTCTCAGCTATTGAGTGTCAAGTGTCAAATACACCATGTTTGCTGCATCATGTTGGTAGAAATGAATGTTATTACAGTAGCACACAAAAAAATAGCATTTCACTAGGTGTGTGTGAAAACATGCATACCAAAAATAATAATAGCAATGACAAGCATGTTTAAGTTGGGTTTTTTGTCTTCATAGTGGACATTTTTTTTTGGACCTTGTTGCTGTCTGTTACTGTAAAATGAGCATCTCATTTCCTGCTTCCCCTATCATTGTTTAGTATACATTGGCTATTGATTATCATCTATGCATGTACATGCAGGCACACAATCTATTGTAAGAACCATTATTTTCTATGTTTATGAAGTTCTCAATTTTTTTATGTACTGGACATGTAGCTTTACACAGATGGGAATGTTTGGTGCCAGTGACATCATTTTCAGGTCAAGAGAAATCAGCTTATGGACATTACTAAAAAATACTGACAATTATAATGGAATTTATATCTTCCTACCTTTTTTAAATTTTCCTTTTAAACATTCCTTGAGATTGACATGATTTTGCTATGGTTATTTAGTACAAATAACAAAAAAGAAAATAATGATGATAAAAAAGAAATTGCAGATCAATTTGGCCACAGATTTAGTTACAGTACTGCTGATTGCCATCATAAATTTCAAGTATATATATGTTATAAATACCATTCAAATATCATTTACTACCACCTAATTTTGTTAATTATAATCATATACAAAGAAAGAATATTGTTTAACAAAGTAATGGATTACTGTAGCAGCCTGGAAATAAGATGGTCATGAGAAATTGTTCAAATTTATTAATGTGGAAGATTTGATTATCGATAAATTAATTTTAACAGTTATTTTGTCATACACTAGTGCAAATAACATTTTAAAGTAAAATCAACTCAATACAGCTTGTATATATTGTATAAACTGTATAAATTAAATAATAAAATACAGTGTAAAACCCAAGTTGTATATACTTTTAGATTGTGAACATTAAAATATTTAATACAAACACTGTGGTTAATATCAGCTGACAGCAGGACTGGTAAATCAGTGTCTGTTTGGTGACTAGTTGATTAAAGCAATCTCTTTCCTGTTGTGTCAGAATTTAAAAATCAATAGTATGGCCAGTTATATTATTGGCATCTGGGTTTTTTGTTTTGTTTTTACCACAAGATCTTCAAATGCTAATGAGATTCCACATGCATATCTCAGAAATATATTCACTGTAGTGACATGATGAACCTGTTTATTTTGCTTAATAATTTTAAAACGCTATAATATAGGTGCTAGCTCAGTAACAGGGTTAATTATCACATAAAACAAAATAGTAGATCTTACTACAGACTTGTGTGGCATTCAATAAATAATGCATTTCTGATAACTAATTCTGTAAAGAAAATGGTTTTAAAAAACCACACTGATGTACACACATGTATTTGTCATGTGCACCGTTAGAATCGTATTAATAATTTTATAAACATTAATAGTATTTTCTTCACTTTTCACATGATAGGTTTCTCAATTTGTGTTTGTTATGAGTGCTGATAGGAAAATGTTCTATAATCATGTACTTAGTTATATAACAATTCCATGATTTTGCCCAAATAAAAAATTTTTTATTAGTGTTTACACATCATTATGATACTCATCTTCAATGCTTAAAACTCAGCTAGCAAAGAATTATTTTTCTAGGCATATCTGTTATAAACCATACTTGTTCTGAAGACACCTGAAACCAACAACATTCCAGGCAATCCCACCTTGGCAGAATAACATTACTTGTTTAGTAAATATACGGAATTGGTTCCAGACTGCAAGTTTCATGTCTAGGATTTAGACTATTGAGTGCAATTACTGTAATAAATCAAGTGCAACATCCGACAATGTAAAGCATGACTAAACATGCTGGAGACAACACCATAGGTTCAGAGGACAAGAATGTGTCACTGTCCTGTTCAAATATAAATAATATATTAACTATCACAATCAAAATCATATCTGCATAAGGCAGAGTTGAAGGGATTTATCGGCAAAACTAAGTCAAGGTAATAAGTTGACAGAAGTGATGATCATTGTCATCAAACTTCACAATGTTAAAATGACACCTGGATCGAAATTCAGTAATGATTACACTGTGAAAAAATAGTTAACAATGTTTATAAAAAGGGTTTAACTGTTTCCATAAAATGTTAAATTATTACTTGAATAAAAGCCATGTGTTTAAAAATATTTTTTTTTTTAAATGTTAACAATCCTGTGAGTTATGTATCATTAAGAAAATGTTGTCTATTGAACATAATTTATATTAGAGTAGTAAGAAAAATAAATAATACCTAATAGGCAAAGAATAAATTAAATACTTGCTTGATATGTTAATGACTGGACAGCTCACAGTTCTTTACATAACACTAAAAGTTAGGAAATCATGGCTCTAAGTTAACTTATTTAACTAAAATTCATCATTAATTCCAATTATCAAGAACCATTGTTAAATTAACACTAAGGTATTATTTTAGATCAGCCTGCAGTCAGAACAATGCAATATAAACAATGCGTGAGTAGCTAACATCTAGACATTGGAATGTCAGGCTAACTGCTTGCATGAATACTGTCTTTTTGTGACCTACATGTAGAACTTTTGTCAACAATTCAGAGGTCAGGACCATTCCCACAGCTATTAATTGAGCTTGTCCCTACAGACTGGCATTACAATAAATAGTGCGACCCTTCTGACATCTCTCCCATTCCAAGCTAGCTAAATCCCATGTATAACACTGCTATTCTTCATTACATATATTGATATATGTCTCTCACCTGTTCCCCAAATATAATCTGTACTTGTACAAATGCACATATAACTACACTGATCATCTGTAATTTTATTTACAAGTTTTAAAAACCTTTTGTAACTAAAAATGGTTAGTAAAACTGTTAAAATACACAGCATGTGTGGCTGCTTGATTAAATGAACTGACACTGTGACCTACATGCAGGGCAAGCTAAACAGCACCTGCCGATTGTCTGGTATGCTGTTGGCAGGTTTTTAATACACAACATTCCTCTTACACCCAATAGTATTTGAAACAACAAAACTAAAATATGCTTAAAAATGCAAGCATAAATACATGTATTAAATTTATCAACTTTGCTAATTGCCAAGGAAGTAGAATACATATTTTTTTTTTAAAGAAAAAAAGCTAATCGGTAGGTCACACCCACCAAATATTTTTAATCAATGGTAATAATGTAACATGAAATGACTCTCACACAGGGGTATATGTGCAACACTAATCCAGGACATAATCCCCTCGGACATAATCACCTCAGGACATAATCCCCTCGGACATAATCCCCTCCAGACATAATCCCCTCAAGACAAAATCCCCTCAGGACATAATCCCCTCACATGAAGAACATATTTATTATTTTTCCCCCATTAATAAATTAAGTGCTTTAATTATTAAATTACTGTTTAATACTACACAATATATTAAAAAAAAATTATTATTAAATACTTGCAATATTTAAAAAATAAAAAGACATTTATTATATGTTGAAAATATTTAATATATGTTGGAAATATTTAATATAAATTATATTGCAGAGATTT
>JAULBS010125122.1:0-13839 GCA_032355785.1 Symmetromphalus regularis | reverse complement strand
TGTGTGTGTGTGTGTGTGTGTGTGTGTGTGTGTGTGTGTGTGTGTGTGTGTGTGTGTGTGTGTGTGTGTGTAGTTTAGATGGAGTGTATGTTACAATACTTATGCTCAAACAAGCAGATATGAACTTTGATTGTGCCACTTTAATTTGACTCAAAAATTGCAATTATACATCATGTCTCATCGATTGCTTGACGAAGTAATAAAAGATTAAATTTCAAAAAATTATTTGTTCTGTTTTATTTGTATTTATTTCTTGTTCTAACATCTGTTTTCTTTTGCAGAGGGCCAGTAACTAAAAACTATTCACTGGTACACACTAGTCGTAACATGCTGTATAACCTTTGTGAAAACTTGCAACTGTCACCACCTTGACAAGAGTCGTAACTATTTGTCAGGCGATTAAGATACGGTTTTAAGTAACAGTGGTTAACAACAGGTGTTGAAATAATTTCTTATAGTCAGAGGTCAATTGCCTTCAAGAGATTAACACTTTAAAATATACATACACTTTATGATAGTTTACACTGTAATACTCTTAACTGTGGAGTAATTTTATCAGCAGTTTACACTGATTTTGTTTTGTAAAAATCTTTGAATGTCCCTAAGAACCGATTTTTCTTTTTGTACTGGGATGTTGTAAAACTATGTTCATACCTGTTCTTTATTGGTGACAACTCTAAAATGTTGTCACGATTTGTAACCAGGTAACTGAATGTCAACCCCTAAATCACTGTAGCTGACAACTTGATCTTATTCGCCAGACTTATTATGTTAGGTCATGTTCCTGTTTGTGTGTGTGTGTGTGTGTGTGATCTGTAGTACATTGTGGTGTGTGTTTATTGTGCACCAGGATAGGCATTCGCAGAACAGAACAGGTTGAAATTTGCCTTGATTTGAAGTATAATAGAAAACTTTTAAGTTTATCTCAAACAATTTTTTTTTTTTTTATAAAAATATAAAGCCTGTTTGCCAATCCGATCTGATAATTTATTTTAAAAAATTTTTAAAGCTTATTTTTTATTCTGTTATAGTAAAGTAATAACCAGGCTGGGGGACGGAGGGGGGGGGGGGGGGTTAAGGTGGGCCTACAATTTTGAGGGGGTCTACTACCCCTGGTATTTAGCACTGATTACAAAAATATTTATTGAACAGTTTGAAATGGTTTTCCGTTGCAACCAGTGGTCCACAACTGGTTCATCAAAGGTTGTGGTATGTGTTGTCCTGTTGGAACAGTGCATGAAAAGACCCCTTGCTGCTTATCGGAAAGAGTAGCCTATGTGGCAGCAGTAGGTTTTCTCTAAATAATATATTGTGTATATGTTTTGATATAATTGATTTGTTTGTAAATGTTTTGAAAAAATGTATAAATGTTTGAATTAACGATAGTGTGACTCCCAATAACCGATGTTTACTTTTGTGCTGGGGATCGTTAAATAAATAAATAAATCCTCTAAATAAATATGTATGACGTCCAATAACCAATAATAAGATAAAAATCAATGTGCTTTAGAGGCGTCATTAAATAAAACAAACTTTACTTTACAATTTGAAATGGTGACCCACCTTTCCCATCTAGCTTGGGCCTATTACTTGCTTTGCACGGGTTTGGTGATAACTAAAGAGCTTTGTTACAAATTAACTGCTTTTAATGAACTAATAAATCTATTAATCTAGCTAAGTTTCTAACTACATGTATACTCCATGAGATGAAAAATGTATGTACATATGTTCCAATACTCCATCTGACTATGTAATTTGTTATCAGGGATATGGCTTGCTTTTTAACATTGTGTGAGCACTTAATACATTCAACATATACGCAAATAGTTATGTTAACATTGTTTGTACTGTGCACATTACAGATTTGTCTATAATAATTACCAAGTTGTCATAAGGAAAAAAATAAAAATTCTTTTTATTTTTAGAAAATTATAAACTACATGTTCTTTGTATATGGCATGGTTGATCGACTCTTTAAGATGACATTTTGAAAATTAAATGGGTCTTTGTGAACAAAGTATTTGCGAAAATATCTAAATTTGCAAGACTGAAGGTTTCTATTTTTTATTCTAGCATTTAAATATCATTGTAAGGTGGATTAAATGGGAAATTTCTATTAAAAAATGGAGAAAAATGAAATTTTATTTTCCACTTTGCCAAAATGAAATTTAATTTTCCACTTTTGCCAAAATGAAATTTTATTTTCCACTTTTGCCAAAATGAAATTTTATTTTCCTCTTGACAAAATGAAATTTTATTTTCCTCTTGACAAAATGAAATTTTATTTTTCACTTTTGCCAACATTAAATTTTATTTTCCTCTTTTGACAAAATGAAATTTTATTTTCCACTTTTGCCAAAATGAACAGCAGTGGATCTGCCACATAGGTTACTCTTTCTGATTAGCAGCAAGGGATTCTTTATGAGCACTTTCCAACTGACAGGACAGCACATACCACAACCTTTGTTACACCAGTTGTAGAGAGCTGGCTGGTATGAGAACTCTCCCAAATTGGGCCACTGAAGGGGTTTGATCTGATAACCCATTACACATCAGGTGAATGTTCTACCCTTTAAGCTATATCCTACCCTGATCCTTTGTAAATATTGAATAGTATGAACCCTTGAAATTTGCGGGAGCGGGATGAAGCTCAAACGGTAGCGTGTCTGCCTGTAAACCAGTCGGTCGTTGGATCGATCCTTCTCAGTGGAACCATTTGCAGTTTGGGCTATTTTCCCTTCCAACCAGTGATCCACAACTGGTTCATCAAAGGCTGTGGTATGTGCTGTCTTGTTTGTGAGACAGTGCATATAAAAGACCCCTGGCAGCTTATCAGAAAGAGTAGCCTATGTGGCGGCAGAGGGTTTCCTCTAAATAAATATGTCAGTATGATATGATTGATGTCCAATAGCTGATGATAAGATAAAAATCAATGTGCTCTAGAGGCGTCGTTAAATAAAACAAACTTTACTTTTTATTTAGCTATATAGCAGTAGTCAAGAACTCGGACCACCACCTTACAATACTGTCATTCTGAGTAGTGATTTTATTTTAAGATAACTTTCCATGAGATAATAAAACAATATGATCTGTATGCTGATGACCAGTAAAAAGTAAAGTTTGTTTTATTTAATGATTTTTATCTTATCATTGGCTATTGGACGTCGAACATATAGTCATTGTGATATATTTCTTTGGATGAAACCCACTGCCACCACCTAGGCTACTCTTTCTGATAAGCAGCAAGGGGTCTTTTACAACAGGTAAACACTTTCCCACAGACAGGAGAGCACATACCAGGGCCTTTGATAAACCAGTTGTGAACCACTGGTTGGAACAGAAAATAACCCAAACTGTAAATGGGTCTACCGAGAAGGATTTATCTGATGCTGATGATCAGAAAATCACCATAAATGTTTTGGCTATTTTCCGTTCCAACCAGTGGTCCACAACTGGTTTATCAAAGGCTATGGTATGTACGGTCTTGTCTGTGGGACGGTGCATATAAAAGCCCCCTTGCTGATTATCTGAAAGAGTAGCCTATATGGCAGCAGTGAGATTCCTCTCAATAAATATGTGAGAATGACCATATGATTGACATCCAATAGCTGCTAACAAGATAAAAAGCAATGTGTGTTGTTAAATAAAACAAACTTTACTTTACTTTTACACCATAAATGAACCGAAAATTAGTATGGCCTACACATGCTATCTTAATTAAACACCACTAGATTAGATGCTCCATTGCAGACCATAATATTACTATTACTAGCTAGGCTTACGGCCAAATAAAGATACCCTATCTCCCACATTAAATCACTAAGCAGAATGTGTGTCCCATAACATATACACCTATTCGGTATTATCATTCTCTATTTACAAAACATTACAGTTCAAAGATCAATGTGGCTTGGCATGTGGCCCAACAAGTGCTATCAACCAAGGCCAAATGAACTGAATATTGTGCTTATGCTACCATACTACACAATATCTTTTATATCAGTACAATATATCTGAATACATCTCAATTGGAGGAAGAGTAACATGTGGGTGCCAACCACAAGTGTGCGATTGTGACATAGTGGTTCGCAGCAGTGAATACAGCTATTTTTAGCTACATTACCAAGTATACACCAGGACACAGCGAAGGTGTCACATTATACTGAACAACATAAGAAACATATTCTTTGTAAACCTTGATGATAAATATGTGAACATGTACAATGGTGAATACAGCTATTTTTAGCTGTTACAAATTGCTAGTGAAGGTGTAATGTCATACTGAACAACATAAGAAAAAAATTCTTCTTAAACTTTAATGATGTGTGAATATGTTCCACAGTAAATACAACTATTTCTAGCTACAGTTACTAATGGTAGGTGAAGGTGTAATGTAATACAAAACAACACAAGAAACATATTCTTTGTAAACTTTGATGATTAATGTGTGAACATGTATTACAATAGTAAATACAGGAGAGGGGAAACCAGGGGTCCGGTTCCCTCCCTTTCAGAAAACTGACCATAACCTTTAAGGGGAAATGATACTATCGCATGCAGCACCACTACATTTGGCAGTGGCAAACTGGTTAACTAGCAGAACAACAGTCACATGGCATCACTAAGGATAGATTCAGTGCCGAAACATACACAGTGATGTAACAAAATTGTGTCCATCATATTTGGACCCCCCCATCACCACCCTTTCAGAAATACTGCATCTGTGTCTGTATTATGTTGAATACTGCTATTTCTCAGCTATGTTACTAATGGTTAGTAAAAGTGTAATGTTATCCTGAACAATATAAGTAACATATTCTTTGAAAATTCGGAATTACTAAATTTACATGTATTCTCGATAAGGGTTTGGCGTTATACTGAGTAACATAATAAATGTATTCTTTTAAACTTGATTATAATTCTGTGAATGAGTACTATGATGAATACAATTATCTACAGCTAAAATTACCAAGTATATATACTTTCTCCTTGAAGGTACATTATACTGAACAACCAAGAAACACATTCTTTGTACTAAATTGGTAATAAATCTGTGGACATAATATTTCATTACACAGGCAGTAGTCTACAAAAGAAACTCACTTTTCAGTTAGCTGTAAGGTACATCCTCCACACACATCCTGTGTCTAGGTAATAAATCCCCAGGCTGAGTTACATATTATAAATACCCCAGTGGGCACTCATAATGGGTTACATAATTTTTTTTATTTTCAAGTGTAACATTATAGGATAGCATTTCACTAAACTCCTGCGCAATTAAAAAGTTTAAAGAGTAGAATAATTAAAATTGTCTGGGATAATAAATAGAATATCAAACTTGTTACCAATTATTATCAAATTTATGTCCCTCATGAAATAATTTTCCTTTGTCACTTGCTAAAGCTCGTGAAGAAGAAAAACTATTTCACGATGGACATAAATTTGGTGATAAATGGTAACTCATCTAATATCCTCTATATAATTGATAAGACTTTGCCAAATCAGTTAGCAAAGTATATGCCAAATTTGTTATAATCAGTCTGTCATCTGCTGATATATGATTAACACAGCAATTCTGCACTTCAACCTTTTGGCTTACGTAGAACAGATTTAGATCATGCATGATTAAATATATATATATTTACTAATGAAGATAAATTGTTGCTAATATAACTTGTTTAAGTGATGACCTAAATTATATTTTAACAGTATATTTTGGTTTCTTTATAGTTTTCCATTTTAACATACTGAATAATATACAAAAAACATGTTAACTAAATAAAAATTGTGAAATAATCTCTAATGGAAATATATTTCACAGTTTGATTAATAAATGTAAACAGAAATATAAAAAACCCAATGAATATGTGTATTAAAAACATTTATTATGGCTGGGTTGGGGGTGGGAGTGGGGATTTCTGTGATGATTTACAGGAAAATAAAACCTGTTCTATTCAACACCTGTACTAGGCTGAGAATTCACTTGAAGGTGTAATTTGTTTACAAGTTAAACATGAGTTGCATGAATGTACAGAAGTTAGATAAACCTAGACGGTCAATAAATAAAAATGAATTCTCTGTGCTTGAGGGCAAATAACAGCAAAGACTAGGAAGTCTGTATTTGTAAAAACCCACATTAACCTATACCGGTAATCCATGAAGTGCATGTGAAGGTTTAGAAGAGGAAATAAAGAGATGAGCCTAGGACTGCCACTGCTTGAGGGCTTAATGATAGTTTAAGATTAATATCTTAAGAAAATACCTCACAGGATAAAAGCACCTTTCACAAGTTGTACTGATAATTCTATATTTGTTTTGAATGCCTTGTTGACTTAAAATGTGTAAATATGTCTGGATGTATAATCCGGATGCTTTGATATTGTCATTCTTCTCATTACATTAATTCTATAAGTTGTATAACAGAAACAATTGAACCAAATATACATAGTGTAATGATTTAGACTATCATTCTTCTGATTACATTAATTATTAAAAAAAAAAGACCGAATCAAGTCTAGATGTTGCTATGCTTTGAGACTCATTCTTCTCATTACATTAATTCTACAACAGAAATGACTAAATCAAGTCTAGATGGTGCTATGCTTTGAGACTCATTCTTCTCATTACATTAACTGTACAACAGAAAATACTGAATCAAGTCTAGATGGTGCTATGCTTTGAGACTGTCATTCTTCTGATTACAATGTCATTAACAATTATTCTATAACAGAAATGACCGAATCAAGTCTAGATGGTGCTATGCTTTGAAACTGTCATTCTGCTGATTACAATGTCATTAACAATTATTCAATAACAGAAATGACTGAATGAAGTCAAGATGTTGCTATGCTTTGAAACTGTCATTCTGCTGATTACAATGTCATTAACAATTATTCTATAACAGAAATGACTGAATGAAGTCAAGATGGTGCTATGCTTCGAGACTGTCATTCTTCTAATTACATTAATTCTACAAAAGAAATGACTGAATGAAGTCTAGATGGTGCTATGCTTTGAGACTATCATTCTTCTGATTACAATGTCATTAACAATTATTCAATAACAGAAATGGCTGAATCAAGTCTAGATGGTGCCATGCTTTGGAACCGTCATTCTTCTGATTACAATGTCATTAACAATTATTCTATAACACAAATGACTGAATCAAGTCTAGATGGTGCTATGCTTTGAGACTGTCATTCTTCTGTGATTATTGATTGATAGACCACACTGAGCTTTACTGAACATACATGCTGCAGTGGGTTAAACCACAGTGGGTTTAGAAATTTCACCATGGTGTCAGGTCTGTCACTAATAAAAGTAATAATGTCAAGATCACCATCAATAGCTTTCTCAAACGTGCGCCATATAATGAGTTTTGCACCAGCAGACTACTAAATCTAAAAGCAGACGACACTGCAATATCTATGATGTATTTCCATTAATTTCTTATGCATGTTTAAGATGTGGTCTGATCAATACCTTACCAGGTTTCACTTTCTGCTGCCACATCCGAGCTCATGACCTAGACCTCAGCATCAATGCTGTTTTCACTCAAATCCTAAAAATAAAAAAAAGTTGTAAATATTGTAATACATTCCAGCAAAATGAAAGAAAGAATTTTTAATAAACACATAACTAGATTTCTGTAATGATTTGGAAATGGACATATTTCTTAACACAATTAGATTGTTGAATGCGTGTATATACATTGTGTTTGTTAATTGTTTTGTAATCTGCTCACTTCATTATTTTGTCATGGTCTTAACTGGGTGTTTTATACAATAAAAATATTTAATAGCCTACAAAAATTCAGTGTTACAATTAGTTAGACTGTGGTAAAGTAAAGTTTGTTTTATTTAACGATGCCTCTAGAGCATATTGATTTTTATCTTATCATTGGCTATTGGACGTCAATCATATGGTCATTCTGACATATATTTAGAGGAAACCTGCTGTCTCCACATAGGCTACTCTTTACGATAAGCTGCAAGGGCTCTTTTATATGCACAATCGAAGACAGGACAGCACATACCATGGCCTTTGATGAACAACTTGTATTACTGGTTGGAATGGAAAATAGCCCAAACTGCAAATGGGTCCACTGAGAAGGATCGATCTGATGACCAACCACTTCCCAAGCAGACATGCAACTGTTTGAGCTACATCCAGCTCCTGGTATAACTATGAATGCAACCGAAAAGAATATTTATATTTTGAGAATAACAAGTCAGACACCATTTTATACAGCACATGGTACAAAAGAGAGCAAGAGTCAAGTTTATGACTGCAAAGGAAAACAATTTTCCAACAACCACAGGTGTCAAATGTCCTCTTTTATTGAGTTGTTTTAAAAGATCATTCCTTGGGAGATTGCAAAATGTGGTGATGTGACACTTTTCCAAAATAGGAAATATATTTTTTTAAATGCCATGTTTACATCTGCTAGGATCTGTTTGCTAGAGTAGACACGCGATTACGTAATCAGTATCGGATGTTCTGATGGGATTGAAGCACTGTATGTATCTAGACTGTTCTAATATTAATAGTGAAATAGTAGTATAAGATGAAATAATCAATTACAGTATACATAAAACAACAGGCATGGTGTAATCCCCCCCCACCCCCCAATAATTCTGAATCAAGCATAACCTCATATCCATTTTAAACTCAATGCTTCATGCCTAGATATGTTAGCCCGCCCCAACTGGATCTGTTAGCCCCCCTCCCCCAAATGTTGAGTTTCTTCTGCCTTGCCTGATACAAAACTTTTGTACATATTTTGAGGTATGTATTGTAATTTTATGCTTCAATGCTGAGTATTGTTTTTCTTTTATTGGCCAATTGCCGATAACTAACAGAAGCTTTATTTGTCACAAAAATTCAGTTTGAGTGATTCTCTTTAAACTGAATATATGTTTTGGCTTTGAACGAGTGTCAGACAAGTAATTTTCTACAGTAGTCAATTTTGGAAGAAAAAAAACTGATCTCGTTTAGAAAGACTTCCAGCTCAGACATATACTGGTACAGACCGGATGCACTCACAGTTAGTCGTTATGACATGGATTGGCTTGCCAATAGTTTATCAAGCACACAGCAGTGTGGTTGTTAGACATGTTAAAGATAAAAAAAGGAAAGTTTGTTTTATTTAACGATGTCTCTAGAGCACATTGATTTTTATCTTATCATCGGCTATTGGACGTCAATCATAATGGTCATTTTGACATATTTATTTAGAGGAAACCCACTGCCGCCACATAAGCTACTCTTTCTGATAAGCAGTAAGGTCTTTTATATGCACCGCTCCAGACAGGACACTATATACCATGGCCTTTGATGAACCAGTTGTGGACCACTGGTTGGAACAGAAAATAGCCCCAAATGCAAATGGGTCCACTGTGTTTTTTTTCTTTTATTGGCCAACTGCTGATAGGTAATAGCGCCTTTAATTGTCACAAAAATATGAGTGATTCTCCTCAAATTGAATCAGTTTAATTAAGTCCAAATAAATGTTCTGTTTTGAATGAGTGTCAGATAAGTAATTTTCTACAGTGTTTGGTCAATTTGGGACTAAAAAACTGATCTCATTTGAGACTTCCAGCTAAGACATATGCTGGTATAGACCGGATGCACTCACAGTTAGTCATTATGACATGGATTGGCTTGCCAATAGTTTATCAAGCACACAGGACTGTGGCTGTTAAACATGTTAAAGATACTACAAGTTTTAACCATTTAATACAATTACAGTCAATAGTGTACTTATAAACTGTTGAAATATGATCAGTGATGATATGCTCTTGAAGTAAATTGTTCTTGGTGGAAAATAATTTTATGAAAAAAAAAAAAAAGAATGCTGAGTTCCAGATTAAAACTGGAACTGAGATGCTATTCCTAAAATAAAGTTGTGAAGGACTTTACATTCTTGGATATTTATTTCATCAAAATGGGAGGATTCAATTCACCAGGGTTTAAGCTGGACTGTAAAAATCATTAGCAATTTAGCTAATTTAGTCCGAAATTCTGTAGCCATTTTGTTTCAGTTAGCAAAATAAATTGAACAAAATTAAAGTATGTTAAAGGCAAAGTCTCACAGAATTTAAGGTGCTTTGTGGTCTAAATATTGATTATGAATGAAACTTACATGCATTTGTTATACTAGTTCTTGTTTTCATATCACCCAAGACATTTTAACTGAACCATGGTATAGGGAATTCCATGTCGAGTCGATTTTTTTTCACATCTAAAAATGTCAATTTCAAGACTGGAACTACTCGTGGGGCAAAATAAATTGGTACGAAATGTTTCTGCAGCCACAAAAATATTCGCAAGTTTTAAAATAACGGCTAATGGGGAATACCCATCACGTGACTCAAAATATATATGTCACACTTTCAAGGGATTTATTTTTTTAATTTTGATTTATTTTTCTGTGAGCATAATTCATTATTATTTTTAAATATTGATAATAAGCGAGATGTGGTGGTTATATAAGTAGTTGAATGAAGTATTTCTATGGACAAATCTAATGTTTATATTTGAAATTAATTCTTTGTTTGGAAATTAATTAGGTCAAGGGACCGTGGGAGTATGTGTTTAACTCATTTATAATGGTCTACTATTCTGGCCATATTAAACTAAAGACTGGAACATGGAGCGACGTTATTACCAGAGACAAAATCATTGAAAGTGTAACAAATGAATTGTAAGTAACGGAAAAGGCCAAGTTATTTCGACTGACTCTTAAGATGTTGTGCAGACATAGAAAGTAGTATTTAGATGGTTCGCTGATCACAAGTAACAAGGTAGTAGATAGTCAAAACAATGGCTGATTGAAAGTGACAAGCGATTTTCGAATTAGCTGTTTGGCGATTTCATAATCCAGTGCATTCGACAAATTCCATTTTAATTCGTATTTGGCGAATACACTATATTACTTACAATTTTGTGGAAATGGAAACTGATAGATAAGTATGCAGTTATTGGTTTGAGTTGCCTTGAGATCAGGACATCCAGGAATTACAAGAAATGTGAAAATTCTACGTAGCAAATACCATGGTTCTGTCATGAAATTCAACCACTGCATTCATTTTAGAATAGCCAGTTTCCACATTCCATATAATTTTGTGTTGCATTAATGTATCAATGATATAATATTATCAGGGTTTCACATGACGCAGGAATCTTGCGTATTTGATACAATATTTCACTAAAATATCCCTAAATAAAATATGTGTGTCATGGTTGATGCAAAATATTTCTGTTAGTCAACTTTAATTTTTTTTTAAATACACAAAAACCTATTATTTATGAAAAGAAAAAACAATGAATATACATGTATAAGTATTATAAAGGTAGAATAGTATATAATGGATATAATATATGCATGTAATATAATCCAGACAGTTATTCAGTTATGTAATTGAAATAATATGTCATAGGTGACTCCCATTTTTGAATGTTTGACTTCCAAAATAAAATCTTGTGAGTCATGATGACTCTCTTTTTCCAGATGCTAGGTGGAACCCTGTATTATTATATAATTATTGATATGCATTGTCTTTAGGAGAAGTGTACATATATAACAAAAATAAAGAGTAGTGTATGTGATGACAGCAGTTTTCTTCTAATGATCGTGCGTAACGATTACCATGATTAACACAGGTCTGATAGCCACAGATTAAACAAAAAACAACAAAAAACAGAACAAGTAAAAGCTCACTACCACAAATGAAGGCTGTACTTTTATCAAAAGGTAAGGGCTATTTCATACGAACTCTCCCTATGAATGTCATGTGATACATACACTGCATATTTTGATAGTATCAGATATGAAGAGCTGAGTGAATAACACACAACCAAGATAATAGACAATCAAACAGAACTGATCCAATGAACTTCATTATATCTAAATGATAAAGCAAATTTTATTCCTATATACTAGTATATTTACTGAGGAAATTGTCTCTTTTCTATTAAGCACGTAAAATAATTTAATGTGTTTGTCACAATGATGCACAAGACATAATGTAAAACAAATATATGTAAAGAAATTTCATTTATGTTAATTTTATCTTTAGGATATCTCAGTTTCAACACTGATGCCCAAAGCTACCCAGAATACAAGCGTTTGAAATGCATACAAACCATGAGAAAAGTATCAAATTAGGTTTACACATATACATCAGCTCTAGGCAGATCCAAAAAAAAATCTATTTAGAGTAAAGGAGGCTGGAGGGGGGGGGGGCAAGCTAAAGAATCCTCAGATTCTTTAACGATAAAAACAAAATAATTTAAATAAAATATAATTTTTCTTTTTTTTTCAATCTCATAATTTAGAGGAGGCTGCCCCCACCCCCACCATCCCCAGATCAGCCACTATACATATATTTATTTAGCAAACCTCCAGCATAGATCTAAATAAAGTTACAGAATGTTACACAAACTCCATTTCAAAGTTGGTTTTCCTTACTCAACACAAAAACACCCAGTAGGGTTTGAGTAAATCCAGTAGTCAAAGCCAAAGCTTATTAAAGATTTGGGGATTACAGCATACAGAAAATGTGCAGTTTTATTTCTAAAATATATTCAGGGCAAAACATTAATAGTTTCTCCACTGCTCCATGCAAGAAGAAATAGCTCGAGTCAAATACATTTTAAATAAAAGCTAGTCCCTTGGGCCAGTATGTTGCTTTACATTTAGTGAACCTTAGTGGTTCAGTGGTAGGACATCAAGACTCTCAAGCTGAAGACAGTGGTTAAAAGCCCACTGGAGGCTAGCTCACACTATGTGTCAAAATTACCAAATGTTTGACATCCAATAGCCAATAATTAAAAAATCAATGTGATCTGTTATTTGAAGAAATTGCTTGGGTCACACACATTTTAAACAAAAGCTTGTCCCTCAGGCCAGATTCTTGTATAAGAGGGGTGGGAAGATGGGGAATTTGAATTTCTTTAGGGGGCTTATTGTTCTTATTGTCGTTCACTAATAATGTTTACAGTTTTACACTACTATAGTTCCACATAGCAGTGGATATAGTTCTTAATGTGTACCCTTATAGATTACTATCTAAGGTTCATTAACAGAAATTATTTTTCAAAAACTATATCACAAAAAAGAACAATAAAATTATTATTTTATTAATGTAACAATATTGTTTCATTTGTGTGTGTATGTGTATGTATTATAATTCATATAATACATTACATCTCAACTATTATATATATATATTTATATATATAATACATTCCATCTAAGATCATTACACTTACTACATACATTTTTTTCTGGTAAATAGGTACAAATACTTTTCCTTCAAAATGATTTTACATATTGACTTGCGAAGGCTTGGCACAAGGAGTCTGGAAACATGCCAAAAAATGTTAGAACACATACGCAATATCAAAGCAGAGGTTTTATGGCTAAGTGGTTGAATGCTATAAATATCAAGATAAACTTTTATAACATCTAGAAAACATTACAAGTTGATCTGTGATATTTTGACCAGTAACTAAGTTACTAAATTTAAACAAAAACTTATGTCAAACATTTGTTCATTTTTTGTAAGTTAGTCACACGAAAAAACCACCACATTTTTCCATTGGTTGGTTGATTGTATTTATTTTCATGTTTATATCCAATTAAGGTTCAACCACACTGTCCTGGGCAAACAACTCAAGTTCCTGTGCTGTCTGTCCAGGACAGAAGTTGATGTTAGTAGGAGACACGATAAGCAGCAAGGGATCTTTTATATGCACAATCCCACAGACAGAATAGCACATACCACGACCTTTGTTAAACCAGTTGTGGACCACTGGTCGGTGTAAGTGGTATAC
>JAULBS010125121.1:0-28783 GCA_032355785.1 Symmetromphalus regularis | reverse complement strand
TAAGTGTTACATTGATACAATAAAGAGAAATATTAGTGAAGATTATTATTTAGGCATTTTAATTTCAGTTTTTCGAAACAAAATGTGGGGAGGGATAATTACATAGGCGTCTCCTGTCCAAAAAGTGGGAGGGACGTGTCTCCCCCCCGCGAGATTTATGCCCATGGCTATAACTCAATACATTTTAAACATATGACTGTACACTACAAACTGCACAATTCTGCTATATATTTCCCATCTTTTAAAATAAATTTGAGCAAAATGATGATGATAAAAGCAAAGATATGGTCATTTATACCCCACTTCCGTCCTCGTCATGGCTTCTTTTGTTTAAAGTGTAGGTGTATTCACCTACACACCTACACTTTTCAGTTACAAGACTTAGTGTAGGAATATCTTAAACTACGTATTAGTACTATTACACACAGACATTAAATTTGTATACTTAACATTATATTACAGTAACTATAACATCAATTTGACAATACATAAATACATGTACACAGAAATCAAAGACAAACTAAAATAAAATCATTATAATTTGTCTTATGAAGACTTTAACTGCACAGTGAACCAGCTCTTTATCCTACTGCGCAAATCAAACGAGTTGGGAAAATGTGGATTAAAACTCCTAGTCAATCCTATTTTTAGAGAGCAACACAAATTACGGAAAATAATGGAATTTAATGATTATTTTCTGTATCTTTCTATATGACACTGTCTTGCCTGTGCACGTGAAACACATGCGCATGTACATATCATCAAGATTGTTGTTTGAAAACCTGTGCCCGAAATGGAGTGTTTTCTCAAAAATGTCAACACTTTTGCGTTTATACAACTTAAATTTATTATTGTTATATTATAGATGATTTGTAATAGTCTAATTTAATAACTTGACTGGAAGTGATGATAAAGGTAAAGATATTGTCATTTAATTATTTATATTTCTCTCATTCTTACGTACAATGTATATAAGATAGAGTTATCCCATGAAAGAAAGCTATGAGAGAAATTTCTATCTTACATGGCAAATCACATGCCCTCAACTTTATTCGCGAACATCAAAATATGCATATGTTTGACATATATTTTGAAACAGAAGGAATCACGGCTAGAGGTTGAGTTTGGTATCAAAATGTTGGGGATAAAGAGTCCTTTAACTTGATACAATTTGTTTTCACCAACCACCTATCCCACATCGTGATATGAAATTTCAAAGAAAGTACAAAAATTAAATATCAATGCATCTTTGAGCCCTGAAAATTTAATTTTACTAGCACTTGAAGTTATGAGGGCTCAAAAATGACTGAAAATTTAATGAGAAGTAAACATTGTCATATTTTACACTACTCCTAGGTACTTCAACTTCAAGGGGCTATAACTGAAGATATTCATAGTATAAAGTTAAAATTTTGCATAGTTTCATTAATTATATTATAGTTAATGTACAAAAAACAATAAGGTGATTCTAAGGGGGTCAGGCGTGAATTTTTCCTAGAATTGACTGATTTTATATGGAATGACCCAAAAGTCAATTTATAAATCTTTGTGGTACAAAGCTTTGTACTTTACATTTTGTGGGTATGGATACATAACTGCTTTTATCATCACGATTTTGCTCAAATTTATTTTAAAAGATGGCCAACATATAGTGCAGTTTGTTATATACAGTCACACTTTTAAAATGTATTGAGCTATAGCTAAAGATAGACACTCACTTATCAAATCGCAGAATAAAATGGAAAATGTTTAGAAATTAAAATGATAATTTTTATATTTTTGCAAATAAGCATGCAATTTTAAATGCCATCATATTGCTTTATATACTATTCTAATTAAGTGTATCATTTCTGGTACATATTACGGTAGTTAAGAAAAAGTCACTTTATAAATCTTTTTGTTACAAAGTTTTGTATTTTTCATTTTTGGCATAGGGATATATAAAGGACAATATCTTTGACTTCATCATCATTATTTTGCTAATATTTATTTTAAAAAATGGTCAATATATAGCAGAGTAGTGCTATTTGTAGTATACAGTCATATGTTTAAAATGTATTGAATTATAGCTAAATATAGACATTCACCGTATCAAATTGCAAAACAAAATAACATATTTTTACATAAAAATTACAATTTGTATAATTTTGGAAACAAGCACGCAATTTTAAGTGCCATCATATTGCTTTGTATACTATTCTAATTAAGTGTACCATTTCTGGTACATATTAATTAAGAAAAAGTCAGTTTATAAATCTTTCTGTTATGAAGTTGTTGTTTTTTGGGGGTATGGATATATAAATGACCATAGTTTTGATCATAGCTTTGCCTCTATCATCACTATTTTGCTCATATTTATTTTAAAAGATTGGGTATATATGTAGTGCATTAGTGGGGCATGTTATACTTGGTCATGTTTTAAATGCTAGTTGAGTTATAGCCAAAGATAGTAACTCACCTTATCAACACAGAAAGAATGGAACACTTTGTAACATAAAATACATTTTAAATAATTTTTGATATAATAAATCATGTAGTATTAGTTTTCTTGTTTCTGGTGAATGTTGGCATATGTGCAGTTTTGACATAGTTCATTAAACACATTTATGTGGAGAAATGTTATTAAGATTTGTACCCCCCATCTACTAAAACTCATTTTCTAACACTAAGCTACTCTGCAGAAAAGTCCATCATGCTGTTTTAAATTCCAGTTACATATACCTGTCAAAAAAGCATTGTTAAGTTTGGTGCCCTCAGATGATACAAGTTAGTCAAAAATGGGGTCTCAGCTCATTGACTAATAATCTAATTACATACATGTACATGTATCTGTTGTTATTTTCAGCCAATTCCCTTCTCGGGGGCAATCCCTGGGGGTTTGACAAATGGGAAGATGATCATTATTCAGGCTAAAGTTCCCCATCATCAGAACAGGTAACCATAGCGACAGTTTAAATATTTACATATATAATATTCACATGAAAAAAATCTTAAATTAGTCATTAAACAAAAATAAAATATGATATGTTTGTGATGTGCTTGCAAGTCTCATCTTTTCTTCAGCCTGAAAATAATAAACATGTTTGGTGGGTGAGCATTAGTGGTCCAGTGGTATAACAACAAACTCTCCAGCTGATGACACATTGACAGTGGTTCAAAACCTGACACAAACTTGACTATGTGTTTGACATAAATAAATCAATATGCTCTAGTGGTGTCGTTAAACAAAACAAATCCAAACATGTACATAAGGGCTCAGTCTTTGAAGACAATTCTGTGTTTTGCATAATTGTTGAATTATTAATTGTTAATGAGTTCACATAAAAAATAACTGAAGTTTTTAAAGAATCTAAGGGCTAGCTCTGGCACAACAGTAACATTCGATAAATTATCTATAAAAATGTCAAAAATTAAAAAGTCGTCTTTTTTCTGCACTTAAAAGAAATTATTTCGCCAGATTACATTAAAATTTGCTAAATGTTTTTAAATTTTGCCTTTGGCGAGTGGCAGAGCTAGCCCTGAATCTCATACTAAAACCATGAGTCAGAGTCTCACCTAGCACTGTTTTGAAATCACTATACATTTAAATATGTACAATAAATTTTATAATTTTTAGTTTCAGTATCAATTTGAGTGTGGGACCAAACACGGAACCATTGTCAGACACTGGACTGCACTTCAACCCACGCTTCAATGAATATTGCATTGTGCGCAACTCCTGTCAGTATGCTGGCTGGTCCAATGAGGAGAGACATGGTGGGATGCCTCTGCAGAAAGGATCTCCTTTTGAAATCATCATTCTTATTCATCAAGACTGTTATAAGGTACTGGTATGCTTATTATGGGGAAAAAATGTATTTGTTTATCACAGCATCATATTTCACAAACTGAAGATTGTTGTTTGAGAGCTAAAGTTGTTATTGTCTTGGGTGGGCTTAGGTTCAAGACACAGCAGGACACAAATGTAAAAGTTCTGTAAGTTGCCATTGGAAAAGTTGACTCCTGATATTTGCAACTAATAGTGCACAAATTACTATACAGTGTCAAAAATATGGTATTTGTAAAACTTCGTCTACAGAAGGAAACTACTGCTGTCATATATGTTATATACTGAACTGCAAAAGAAACACATTATTTACCAATGTAAAGAAAACCCCAAATAACATTCAGGATTTTTCCTGTATTTAAAAAAAAAAAAAAAAAGTTCATGAAGGTTCATTTCTAAGACACAGATGTGAATTTTCGATTGAAGTTTGCTTGGAATAAATCGCCGAAATGCAGCTTCATAGACTGGCGTGGGATGCATGTGCAAATCTTGTTGAGGGCAATATGCACGTGCAATCCCTGCTGGCTATCTGCTTGAAAGGCAACCTTAACTTCCAGTCTAGCATTCATAATTTCGATGCATTAGGTATGCTGCCTTTATCAACAAATCAAAGGGCAGGCGATTGGGTACCTACAGGTTGGCCAGAGTTCACAGGTTGTGGCGAATGCGTTCAATGTCCATGTCACTACGATACAATGACTAAAACAACGCCACCAACAGCACAGCAGACCGTCTTTGTAGCGGTCACCATAGGGTTACCACCCCTCGACAAGACCAGCTCATTCATCGGCGACACCTGCATCATCAGACCATCGGGACCCAGTGGCGACCCATCAGTGCAGACACAGTCCGACATCGCCTAGCTGCAACAACCTCTCTTGTTGCCGTTCTGCTCAGGTTTCCATCCTCACCATCCATCATTGTCAGGCATGACTTCAATGGGCCATGCAGCATCAACATTGATGCCACAAGCAATGGAGAACAGTTCCCTTCTTTGATGAGTCGATACTGCATTTCAACAGCAGATGGCAGAGCCTAGGTCTGGCGAAGGTGGGGCGAATGCTACTCAGATGCGTGACTGTTTTGTGGAAATGAAACCATGGGGAGGTGAAATCATCATGGCTTGCAGAGCTATTGGTTTTAACCAGCGGGTGGAGCCTCTTGTCTTTCTGAATATTGGTCCAGGCAAGGGTAATGGCATCACAGCTCAGCTGTATATCAACCAAGTCCTGATAACCCACAGTTTGCCCCATTTCGTTCGTCACCATAACCATGTGTTCCAGCAAGATAATGCCAGCCCCCATATGGCCAGAGTGATAAGGGACTTCCTGCAGCAGCATAACGTGCAAACCATGGACTGGCCAGCCCTCAGTCCTGATTTGAATCCAATAGAACACTCGTGGGATGAGATCCAACAAAAACTCAACCAGGTGCACTCAAGGCTAACAACTGCTGCTCAACTGCATGTGGCTTTTCTCATGTATGGGCCCAAGTGCCAATGGCATTCATTAACTGCCTTATGCATTCCATGCAACGAAGATGCATGTCCGTCATAAATGTACAGGGTGCCCACAAAAGATACTGACTTGGAACGCCCCTCCTGTTATCCACACTTGCGCCGCCCCTTAACAAGAATTACGCAGTGTTCAGCACTCTATCCTGATGCTGTGTGCCAAAAACTGACTCTCTAAGATATGCACAATGGCATCGACATTACCTTGAAATTAAACATATAATTGCATCATATCCATAGTGCATTTCTTTTGCGATTCAGTATAGTATGTGGAAAGATGGTTCGTACTGATATACTTTAAATATTAACAAACATTTAATATTAGTAGTTTAGAGTGGATATTGAACACTTTTCAAATAAAACTAGGAAGTGAGAACAAACATAGTAGTAAAAATACCTAGTAGTTTTATATTTCCATGAGGATTCGATAAGTCTAGGTTCTTTATCCAAGTAAACTGTTAATATTGCTGATCTCACATCATCCCAAACCTTCTTATAGTTTTTTCCTGAAAATGCACAAATAAATAAATAAATAAATCAAAACAATTCTTTGAAACAAGCTATTCCTAAAAAAAAGGGTATTTTTGGGAAACTGATCCTATGTACGGAAAAGGCTGACCATAATATTTTTATTGAATATTTCTATGTAAAAGATTTCTCTAGAACTAAAACAATGGCAGATGGTAAACATTAATATATTTAAACCAATTTTCTATCTCCCCTACCTATTTTTCATTTGGTTCCCCAAGACACAACGTTTTAGGGTAGGCCTAAAAACGAATAATTTAAAATAAACTTGTAAGTGAAAACATTTACAAAATCTTCAAATAATCTAGGCAGTTAAATGTAGCCATTTTAACAAGCATACAAGTTAAAAATTAGATTGTATTATACACGTACCTTGTTGTTGCAAGTAGTAGTTAAACGTGTCTCTGAACGAGTAATTCATATCTTCATACACTTTCTTTAGAGAAGGAAGCTGAAAATGCAAACTTACTTTTAAATAGTAGCAGATTTAAATGCGAACCAAACACAATTTTGACAAATATTCACATTAAAATAATTAAGTCACTTAAGTGTAGGTTAAAATTTTCTTTTTGTTTATACTTCCTGCCACCAAGAAATGCTAGATACAACACCTAAGACAATAGTGAAAAACATAAAATGAAATACAAAATATTTTATGACACAAAAAAGACTTTAAAATTGACAGTAGCCGATTTTCCAATATAACACAACTCTTTAATACCACCCCCAATAGCCATTGATTACTTTTTTGCCTATTACCGCAGTAGTTGATAAACACAGTCTTAAAAGGGGGGGGGGAGGGGGGTCGTTAATAAATAAATAAAACTTTAATACTGTGTTTATCACCTACTTGAGTAATAGGCACTTATTAATTAGCATATCGAGGCATCATTCCTTTCTTTTATGCCGCAGTTTTAACAAAGGTCAGTTGTTGATAATCAAAAGTAATTTTAACAAATATATAAAACTTGCCACGTACACAAGACTTGTTAACCTCAAAGAAAATAATCAATGATTTGCGATAATAAATGAAAGAAATATCTATACTGACCTGCCAGACTGGGGTGTAATCATCCTTGACAACATATTTTTCTAGAACTGAATCATCAAATGGATAGTAGTCCTTCATACAGAACCTAGAAAATAATGGATAACATTAAGCATGAAGCCAAGTAACAAACAAAACTGCTCATACGGTAGTTTAAAACCATTCATCAACCTCCTGTAACGCTTTGTTAATAACATTTTGCTTCAAATGAGTGAATAGTAATGATGATGATAATAATAACAATAGCAAAATAAAAAACCAGTAGTAAACTAATTTTTCTAAAGAAGTAAAAAAATAATAAACAAAACCCACCAAACAATAAGAACCCACAAAAACTGATTGACTAAATGCAAAACAAGACAGTGCTCTGACACTGGTTTTTAACTAAATGTAATATTACCTGAACAAGATGTCACCTTCCACAATATATAAACGCAGTGGGTTAATGGATGTCAAAATGGTGTAGACTCCAATATCAAACTTCCTGCAAGTACACAAATATCAGTTATAATACAACACATATAATAGAATCTTCTTAATACAAACTGAAGAATATATGTGGAGAATATTGTACATTAATATTAAAGAATATAGATACTTAAAGAATGGCCAGATACTTATAACATTCTTAACAAAACAAAACAGTAAAAAAACCCAGGATAATATTGCTTCATTAATAACATTTTACCAGTGAGAAAATAACGGATAGATACTTGAAACATTTTAGGATGGACTCATATGTACTGTTATGACTTTGCCAGTATTTAAACGCATAGTCCCACAGACCCTTGACCTAATTAATTTCCAAACAAAGAATTAATTTTAAATATAAACATTTGATTTGTCCATAGAAATACTTCATTCAACTACTTATATAACCACCGCATCTCGCTTATTATCAATGTTTTAAAATAATAATGAATTATGGTCACCGATAAATAAATTGAGAAAAAATAACAGCTCTTATCCGTTGAATGTGGGACAGGTATTCCCCCAATTCTATTTTGGGACGAATCCTTCCTGACACAGGCCGTTCAATTGGAAACTTCCAACGGCGGAAATGGTTTCACCAAAATACGAGAAGTTCCGATTGTGAAATTTTAAACGTGAAAAAAATCTATCGAATCGATATGAAATTCCCTCTACCATGGTTCAGTTAAAATGTCTTGTGTGATATGAAAGCGAGATCTAGTATCACAAATGCATATAACTTTCATTCGTAATCAACATTTAGACAATTAGTCCCTTAAATCCGTGGGAATAAGCCTTTAATGTCTTTCAAAGATGTGCCATTAGAGATAAAAATCGTAACTGTACAGACAGGGATACAGATATTTAATCAGAGAGAACTACACATGAAGTAGCAGAACAGATGAATATTTTTATAACTACATTATTGCTAATAATACATATACTGGTAAGTCACCCATCTATAACTATTAGGTATGGTTTAAACCACACCCTCATTCAAAGTATGGCTAGGCTAACCATGGGTGAGTGGAATATTTTTTCTTTTATGTATCTTATAGAATATCCAAAAATGTGTAAATGGACTACTGATGGAAATGTTAGCTTTTAGCAAAGTGATTTTCAACATATATCTTGAGTTATTATTTACAATAGTTTTATTTTGGGTCTTGGAATATTCTTCCAATACATGGTTGGTTTATCTAACCTTCGAACAACCAGGGCCATATTTTAAAAATGTATAATGCAACTGCCTAATATACACATAATGGTCTTACCGTCCATCTATCAAGAATGGTTTGGATACATATTCCTGTACAAACGTTCCTTCTTGTGTCAAATCAAGGTCTAGAGTGTTGTACAAGTGTTGAGAAAGAAACAAAATAAAATTCTGAAGATAGCAAAACCACGCCCAAAAACAAACATAACCAAGCAGACAATTCCAATAAATTAATGTATGCAAGTCTAAAATATTTTAAGGCTTTTATATATAATTTAACGAACATCTTAACAAAATGTCTTAAAACAATAACAAGTTGTTTTCTTAAAGATGATGCAAATGAAAACACTATGATATGACTGAATATATCAAGCTTGTCCAAAAGTTATTTGTAAACAGATTTGCAAACTAAAAAATATATGTACAATACTAGAAATATTCATTAAAAAATAAATCTCAATTCCAATAACATATGCATTTATTTGAAGCCACATATAAAATAAGTAAACAAAGCTTTCATATTAAAACAAAATCCATGGTCACTCTTAAACAAAATCCTGACTTCTCTTTTTCCTATCTCATTTGTATGTTCTGAAATGCAGTTAATATCTGGCATAATTAATTTAAATCTTTATAAATACGCTCAAAGTGAAAAACATGTGAATAATTTTAGTTATTTTCAATCAGTAATATCTAAACCAATCTTAGATTAGCAACCAGCTGGTAAAATCAGGTTATCGGGTGACCGGGATTTTATTAAGTATGACTCAGAATGATAGTACCACATACCATTAATGAAAACCAAAACCAAAACCTCACAATTTAATTATGTTAATACAATACTAAACGTCCGGTTGCTAAGAACTAATTCCTTGGATAGAAACCCTCACCATTTCAAAATGTTTGATTTAGATTTTTAAAAAGAAAATGAATTGTAAATTAAAAAATTAATGAAATTTGAACAAAGATAAGAAATGAATATGACTACCTTTGACTGCACGGATCACAACTCCACGGTGGTTGTTGCTCTTCTGAACCCATTTCGAATTGGGATTAAGCTTGCTCTACAATCCATGTATATTATTAAACACAAATAGCTTAAATCAATTGATGACAACAAGGATAAAAAACAAAAAAAACTCCCAAAACAGTGGCACACAAATTTTAATCTCAGTACCTGCTCCAACAGAGTGATTTCTCCATAGGAGGTGTACACTACTTACACTGATCAGTGGTCCACAACTGGTTTATCAAAGGCTGTGGTTTGTGCTATCCTGTCTGTTGAATAGTGCATGTAAGAGATCTGTAGCTGCTTATCGGTAAGCGTAGTCAAATTAGTGTAACAGCAGCGACTTTCATTTCTCCTACTAACATCTGTCAAGTACAGACAGCACAACTTTTCATTATTTATTGGCAGGATGATAGGTAGGTCACATGACATCACCAAATAATAACACAACATTATGTCTCAGTTTTTCACCATAAACATTCAGGAATATTGTTTATGACTTTTCAATTAAAAACATAATAATTAGTAAATTATACATTTGATTGGGACCTGCTACTAGTGTCTATGCTTATTTCAATTCCCAACTAAAATTTCACAAGTCCTAAATAAACAAGACTTTCTATTAAAGGCATAGTCCCACGGAATTTATGGGGCTTTGTGGTCTAAATATTGATTACTATATGAAACTTACATATAAACATTTCATATTTCAAGATTGGAACTCCTCATGGTGTGAAATAAATTGGTACAAAATGTTTTTGTAGCTACAAATATATTCAGAAGTTTTAAAATAATGGCTAATGGGGGAATACCAATCATGGTACTCGAAATATATAAGTCACACCTTCAACAAAAAAAAAAAAGGATTTTTTCCGATTTATTTAAAATACTGATAATAAGTGAACTGCGGTGTTTAAGTAAGTAGTTGAATAAAGTATTTCTATGAACAAATCAAATGTTTATATTTAAAATTAATTCTTTGTTTTGAAATTAATTAGGTCAAGGGTCCGTGGGAATATGCATTTAAGGCTAAACCAAAAAAAATATGAAGAAAGAAATTTGGAAATCACATAGAAGAGTTGAGAGGCAATGTTACTGTTACTGCTACAGTTACGCAAATACATTGCACAACTCCCCATCCCCCACAATGCCATACCAAGTATGTAATAATTTCTGGAACAGTCCTAACATTAACTCACATAGGCTAGAAAGTTGTTTTTGTGCGTTGGTATCTGGAATGCTCGTGGAATGAACTTCATCTGAGTGGTAGCTAAACTAGCCTTGTTTGTAATGTAACCTGATCCCGGAAAATGGTTAACCTATAAAAAATATAAACACCATGTAAATAGATCAACAGATACATCAAATTAGGCATTGTGTTTTTTATGACTTGGTTAATGGATCTGCCAACCCTAAAAACAATGAATGTGTAAATGATTAAGACTGGAAGATGTATCTTGACATTTAAAAGAGAATGTAACAAAAATGAGTAGTTAAAGAAATATCCGACTGTAAAAGAAAACTTGTGATACAAATACAGAACAAAATAGAAAAATGTGAAAGAATAAAACAGGAACAAATAGTAGCTATAATAAGTTAAATCTCACTCTCTGGTGGGGTTTCAGTATGGTCAGTTGTTTAGACAAGGTCACAAATGGGTAATCATGTGCCCAAAGTACATCCCAGTCAGAATCTTGATCACCAAAAGCATAGTTGAGTCTTTCAAACACACTGAAGACATGCTTCAAGTAACCGGTCTCCAGCTGAAAGAAAATCAACACTATTACTAATATATACTACAGTCAAACCTGTCTTAAGCAGCCATTCATATAGTAACAAAAAGTGACATATTAACATAGGTTGCTGCTTAATAGAAGATAAATCTGGGTATGGTATAGAAATATTACAGAATTATGATGTCATAGGTGAATGATGTCTTGCATTTTATCCATTAATAAAATGTTATTTTGATATCACAATAGCATCAATGCTTTACTTTATGGATTTAGTTATAAAAAGTAAAGTTTGTTTTATTGAACGACGCCTCTATAACACATTTGGATTTAGTTATAATGCTTTGATGGTTGGCGAGTAATAAATGGTTAATGATGTGTTTACTTGAGATGTATGACTGAAAATACTGTCTTGTTGTAATATTAATAGTATTAGATGTGATGCCATTTATTATTCCCTTTTTCTTTTCCAGTGGGGTTGTAAAACAAGCATTTTTTAACTTGTTAACTTCAATGAAAAGAATGGATAGACTATTGTGAATAATATTAATAATCATAATATGTGTACCTTCTTTCCGAGAACCCATACAGTGGGTTGTAAGTAGAGCATTTTGCCTTCTTTTCCCTCAACAAAAGGCATGGTTAGACTGTTATGAACAATTGAGTGATCTTCTTTCATTTTGTGCAGTTCATAAATGTTCAGTAGCGTCAAAATGACACCAAGAAACAGAATGACAGCAACAATGTAGATAAGGTTACTGGGAGTTTTCATTTTATATTTAGATCCACAATCACGCTCTTCATCCTGGTTATAAATAAATAAATAATAATAATGGACAAGCCAGAAACTTTTGTGTTAGTCAAATATAACAATATTATATCCTATATTATTAATTACCTGAATGCAACTACACTTTGACACTGTTTAAAAATGTGTGGGCACATTTGAACATGTACAGGTATTAAGATGGTCAGTTATTATATTGCAATGTTATATATATATATTTTGGTTTGTTTTGTTTAACAACGCCACTAGAGCACCCACATTGATATATTAACGATCGGCTATTGGATTTAAAACATTTGGTTAGTTTGACATGTAGTCAAGTGTGAGCCGGCCTCCAATGGGTTTTGAACCACTGTCATCAGCTTGAGAGTCTGATGCTCTACCACTGGACCACTGAGGCTCTGCAATGTTATATTTTAGACCTGGATATAAATATTGTCTTCTTCAGAGTATGTTAAAATATTAACCAAAGTGGTTTTATAAAGATACACGTAATATGTATAATTCAAGTGGCTGATCAAGGACATTGACCAGTACAAATATGTCATTTTAGAATATTTGACAGTAACAAAGTTAATTGTGTCGGTCATCTTGTCCGATACTCATGTTTTAACTTTTGGTAAAAATTACATTTCTGTATAATGTCAGTTTCTTGCAGCTTGTTAAATAATAACAAGCATATACTACAAAAACGAAACTGTGTATTTTGTTTAAACTGTGCATATTAAATTGTGTGACAGGAACATTTTCTTTAATGTCTGGCACAAATTAATTGATGCTGGACATTTTGACCAGCTGAACTAAAATAATTATTTCCAGGCATGATAATTATACAGTTTAACCCTATATATTAAAGCAAGTTTGGACAAAATATATGTCCATGCATACATCTTCAGCTTTTGAAAATCAAACAAATTTACAATGGCACCTAACAGACATTACTATTAAATCATTTTGCTATTGCACTGTGATGACAATATCAAGAAAATTATCACATTGCATAACATATCTACATTTTTACAATGGCAATACAATGCTGCTGCAAACTAATTATACAGATGGCTTTAAGGCAGAATTGCTAAAAAATGAATTTCAAGATACTTACTGATATTTTGTAATATTGTCTGTAATCCATTTCAGTCTTCACTTATATTTCTATCAAGCATCAAACCTACAGACACACATCACCAAAACAATAAAGTATATTACAGGCTAATAAAAAGAAAACAATGATATACATTGTATAACACTTATTATCATCAACTGGTGAAAATAGATGAGTTGCATTTTGTTGTCGTAGGCAAGATGTATCCTCAATACTAGCCTAGATGTTATTTTTAAATAATTACAATTATAGCAACAATGCTTGAAATGAGATTTTCTTACAAATATTATATCCTTTGATGGTGGGTGCATAATACTATGTGATACCATACTTCTGTAACTTGCTTTTGCATATATGGCATCACATGGTCAACAGGGATAGAAGTATGTTCACCTCTTCAACCCAAATAGAAATTTAAACAATGGTAGTAGTCCCCCAGACCAGAAGGTTACCCCCCCCCCCTTAAGATTACCATTTATTATGTTGTGGTGCTGTCATAAAATAGATTATGTGTGCTCCTTGAAATACTTCCTAGGATGTGTTTGTCTTCTCTTGCATATTTATCAGTCACGTAGTTCCAACTAATAACTAGTCACTGTGGTGGTCATGGTGGAAGGGATTAGTATTTTTTATAAGGTCTTGCAATTTTTGTCATTTTTATAGTTTACCAGTATCCCCGGTGAGTAAAAACATTTATACAGCTTCCCAAAAATACAAAACAACAACAATATAAATTATATATATGGGTAAAGTTCACGAAATTGGGAGCAGTAGGGTTGGAAAAATTTGATATTTCACATTTTTAGCCATGCCCTATTTAATTGTTGTTTCAAACACCTGAATTGTTGGTTGACCATGTACAAAAAAATGTGCCCAGGGTTTCCACCAGAGCGTAAATTTTCTGAGGGAGTGACTCTGTACCATCAAATTGTTGGGATAACTTTTGTTAAAGGTTCTTCAAGGAGCCAGAGAAAACAAAGCCAGCATCAAAAATCAGTTAGACTGTTAGTATACAACAGTAATCATAGCTAACATACGTCAAAGTGATCTAAAATTCATTTCCTTGCCTCTAAAATAAAAAAATGTACTGGGGGAATACCCCCAAACCCACCTCCTCCCCATTCTGTGTACCCTCTAATTATTTTCTGGCAGAAACTCTGGTACCATACAATCTTTTTTAGTTGTCGCAAAGTTGGCCCTCAAAGTTGGGTCCTTCAGGTGACCACATTTTCACGTTTTCTACATTATCCATAAGATGTCACTTTTCATGTTTGTATTATGTACAAATATATAATTATAACCTATTGCAGTACCAAATATATACAGTAGATGATCATGGCTGATGCAAAATGCATAACAAACATTCTGCTGAGTTTCTTGTTAGTCAGTTCATAACCGTAAAGTTTCATTTCATTTTGTAGATTTTTGTAAAAGCAGTTTTCTGAAAGAAAACTTTTTTGTCGTTACTTGTAACTTTACAATACCCCTTGACAGATCTTAAATCACTATCCGATCACACATGAGGAATGTGTCCTCTCAATGACAAATATATATAGAAACCTCTGACATAGCCAATTTGGAGTTATCTCACTTTCCCTAAGAACTGTACTTGGATAATGTATAAAACAATTTATGACTAAGTGCTGAGTATGTCTACTCACATCATGTTTATAAATGTTTTTGGCATAATATTATTATATTCTGTATTCAATGTCAATGTATATCATGATGTTAGAGTAAGTCTTTTACCTTAAATTTCAAACTTCTAATGAAATCTGCTTTGTTACTAATATTTTGTATCTACATAATTTTTTTTAATGCATTCGAGCTGCAAAATAATAATTTCTTATTAATATTTAAGACATAGTGAAATATTTCCCTCCTACACGTTAGTTACTTGTTCCTTATTACTAAATAAGTCAGTCTTGCATAGATTTCATGTAGAGTGATTTCTACAGGCAATTGTCGTGGATAATGCATAAAACAAAAATTGAATCCTTACACTGAAATAAAATTACAAATATCATGGCAATATTTGTATATCTTTGGGGTATTCTTTTATTTGGCAAAGTAAAATGGTATATAAATTATCAATACTTTTCGTTACGAAGTTGGAGATTTTTATGTTTTTGTCGTATGAAAGGCTTTCAGGATAACGTATTTCACATATTTACTGTCTCGGCAACCTCAAACAAAGTGTTTGTTTTTTAATCAAATGTTTATTTCAACAGTTAACTCACTATTCTAGGGTAAATTGCTAACAACTATTAACACTATGTGCATTTACCATGGTGGTTCGTGTAGAGATAATGTATAATACTGATAAAAACATTTTTTTTTATACCTTATCCACGGTTTAAAACTCAATTTTCATGTTGAAAACCCCCCATTTTTATTCAAAAAGGACATAAAATGTAAGCAAATATGTTTTTGATATAAAGCAATACTTGAAGTTGAGGAACGACATACAGTGTCTGCAATAATGGGGAAATAGTACAGCATGGTCAAAATTACTGTTTTAAAGGATATCGCGAGAACAGGCAATAAATGACTTCAACATTGAATTATGATTTAATACCACAGTTAGGATAGTTAGCCTGGCCCCAGGGTACTTAAATAATACCTTCAACTCATGGCTATCATTTGTATTTCTTGAGATATTTCACCTTTTGTGTTTATTCCATTATCAGTGTGTTCTCCGTTATCCATAGAATTAAAAGTTTTCTGCGTGCTAACAGTGCCATTTGGAAAGTGAGTGAACACTATTTACAGTGCTACTCGATGAAATACACCAGTATCTTCCATAAATTAGCACACCTAGTGATTAAACAACTGCAATTATCAAGATTAACCAAGGTTTTATACGTGTGAAATGAAAATAATTAACTTATAATGCCAAAAACATCTCGAAAATTCAGTGAAAACACGTTCTGACGTACCCTGTGATGTACCTACGTGTATGTTGTTCAGATTGGGACCCACTTAAACAGCAATCCTTTCAAAGCCGTTGTAACGAGAATTTCCCGCTGGATAACGTAGAAAATTGACATTTTATGTTTATGACTATATCTTTGGCGATTTTTGATATAAATTCTTTCTGAAAGTCTAAAATTGATAATAAGAACATTGTCTTTGTGGTAAATAAGCCTAAACAGCCCTCATGAAGACATGGTAAGCACAATAGCGATAACGTACAACACATCCTTAACACATACGGTCATATTTTTCATCTTACATTGTTTACAGCAGACGCCAGGGTCAAAATCATGAATTACATGATATATTTACATGTATCTGCTTGCCAAATAACTGTATTTAATATATATTGTGAACATCATATATTTTTTAAAATTTAATATCTGTTGATACCATAGAAAACGTGAAGAAATTGGACATTTCTATTTCTGATGCTGGTGTCATGGAACATGGTGAAGACTTTCAGCTTGCTGATGTCAGACAGGCCAAATGCCTGTAGTTACTTACATAACTTTTAAAATTTCAATAATCAACCTTTGATTACCGTTATTTGTAAATTGGACATAACCAAAATGGCCTATTTTCCAACTTTGTGGGCCAAAATATTCATCCCACATATATAAAACTATATATTTCCAAATTTGTCTTCATGAGATCTTTCCATCCACATAGGTTTTGAAATGATTAAGATAAACGTGTAGACATTCTAAGCAAAGGACATGATTTTTTGCTACTGGTTCCGATTTCGTTAGCCTTACCCATATAATTTAGATAGAAAAACATGTTTTCACTAAAATAAAGTAAAATATCCACTAAGCTAAATAGGAAATCATGGATACTGTTTGATACCCATCAAATATCCATTAAAAATGGTTACTCAGACATCAAACAAATGGGAATAGTAAAATGATTCACTCTGGACATTATGTCAAGACTTGACTGGACATGTTCTAGACAGCACCCTTATTAACCAACTTCAATTACAGACTCATCAATACTTGATGAGATCACACAAATATAAATATCAAATATTTAGCGCTTCTCCTTTCAGCAATAGCAAATAATGGGTGAAAACAAAAGAATGTAACATTTAGTAATTTTATCTACCTAGCAGATGGTACTGAGAAGAAAACATTTTCTCTGATGTAAACAAATTGCCAACGGGAAATCTGATGATGCTGACCGCAGTGTTATTTAATAAAGAACATGTTGATCATTTTAAAGCTGACCTTTTATCATTAGAATGGTAACATTATCAAACAGTACTATTAGATTTCCTTAATCTGTTGTTTGTGGTGCTCAACAGTGAAGTTAACCAGTGGCCCCTTAAATTTCACGATTTAATTTTTTTTAAATTAGTTATTTCATTTTCTTTTACGTTCATTCTTTAGACCCCCGCCCTCCCAAATGGATTTTCTGGATCCACCACTGTTAACATCAAATTATAAATCTTTAAAAAAATATACTAAATTGAGATGGGTGCAGTCAGTCACGTACATGCCTCTCAGAAGACATATTTTCTGCACCAAACAGTGCTCCACAACCAACTTGACAAAGGGTAAATAGTTATATTTAATACAAGTTGCTGTTCCCTCTAGAAGCTCATTACACAGTATGCTGGATATTAATAAACAAACATTTCCTCATGTGAGACAACACATTTATGAATGTGGGTAATGTATTATTGAATCTGTGCAACTCCTCAAATTGCCCGCGGCAGTTGGCAATGCTGTGGAGATTGCTGCAGGGTTTTTCATTCTCTGCGGAACTTCTTTTTCCGCAGACTAATTTTGTTCTCATTGTGTACATTTTCTTAATATTAAAAATAAAGTATACTTTATGCTAGAAAATCCATGGACTATTTCTCTACAGCATTTATTTTGCGATGAATATTTTCTTAATAGCAGTGGTTGGTGTGTGATATCAGATTTTTTTGTATTGACTTTGATGTATTTTGTTCCAGACAGTGGAATCCAAGTAGTGTAATAAAGGCTGTGGTATGTGTCTTGTTACTATCCGAAAGAGTAGTCTATGTGGCAATAACAGGTTTCCTCTTAAGGCTGTGTCAGAAATATTCTACATTAGACACCTAACAGTTCCTGATTAAAAATTAAAGTGTTGTTTAAGAGCCATTTCTTTGAGATATGTATTGATGATGTGTATTAATTTATCACGTTTTCAAAGTGTGCATTGGATAAAAAGAAATTAAATCCATGAAACGGCATATCTATGAATCAAATTTTATAAATTGGCACTCAAAAGCTATTACAGATTCCTTTTATGACAAGTATCATTGCTAAATAATAGAAACAAACGCATACACATCAATGATGCATTGTTACTTTTTATTTTTCTTATATTTCATGAAGTGTTTCACATACAATGTACATGTAGTTATATTTCATGAAGTGTTTCACATGTGTACATGTTATATTTCATGAAGTATTTCACACATGTGTACATGTAGTTATATTTTATGAAGTGTCACATACATGTACATGTATTTATATTTCATGAAGTGTTTCACATACGTGTACAAGCAGTTATATTTCATGAAGTGTTTCATATGTGTACATGCAGATATATTTCATGAAGTGTTTCACATACATGTAGTTATATTTCATGAAGTGTATCACATACATGTAGTTATATTTTCATGAAGTGTTTCACATACATGTAGTTATATTTCATGAAGTGTTTCACATACATGTAGTTATATTTCATGAAGTGTTTCACATACATGTAGTTATATGTTATCAAAGATGACCAGGGCTTTAGGTTGCACCAATTCCACCATAGCATATGTTGTGCCCAAAATACAGCCGCTCAAATTATTATAAAAATAATAATAATAAAAAAAAACAAAAAAAAAAACATCCTGAACATATGTTAAGCTGAATACTTAATCATAATTTAAACACTGATTAGAGTACAGCTTTAGTCAAACAATTACGGACATTACCAATAAGTACGTAAACATAACTGATTCTTGTGTACTGGTTCCAAACAATCACTAAGAAATGAATGACTTTGCAGCACTTCAAAATGAAAGTTAGTAGCCATTGTAGATTGGTATACATCCCACTAGTAAATTCTGAACTCTCCACTTGTGATGACTGAAAGGCAGCTGTACAAAATTTACAAAATAAATGGCTTCTTATAAATTGCACTGCCACAAAACGTTTCTAATTGGTTGTATCTTCTTTTTATTTCAGTTTGGGATGCTCGCAAATAACCATGTTATGGCCAAATTAATGCAATCTAAAGCCCTGGATGACGTTAATAAGAATTGGCCATCTTTCTAACAGTAATGCTATCACAAACAAAATAAATTACCACATGGCAATAAAGAATTTAAGTTTAATTTACTCATGATCTGGTCTCATTCAAAAGAACTGAGAAATTTTCACAAATTACAAGTTCTAGACTATAATAGGGACTCATCTAATTATATTGTGAAGATCTTTCTTTTTTTAAGTTACCTGCATGATACCTTTTAACAAGGAAAACTTCCATAAAAAATAATAAAAATGTGTAGTTTAACACAAATTGTGGTTTCTGTAAATCACAGATGAAAGTGGCCAGGGATCATATTTTTCTGGGTCTTGGTAAATTGGAAATTATGTAGAATGGTGTCCACTATGACAAAAGTCTTTTTGCTAATTCCATATAAAGGTCCCTCTAAAAATAATGTGAAAATAAAGACCTCAAGATGTATTTTCCTGGCATCTGGGGATAGCAGAAAGAATGAGAAATAGTTAGGGTTAAAAAAAACAACAACAAAAGAACATAACAAACCAAGACTGATTTTTGGTAGCACTAAATGTGTTAATGACCCTCAAAGTAAAGTTGTAAACACTGGCTAAACATTTTAAATCAAATTTGATTATGTTAGTAAACATTACATTTTTCTGTAATGGCAATGTTCACATATCAACAGGTTTTTTTATAATGGATATGCCAAAATAAATTAAGTAACCTATATATAAATGTTTAATTCCTACAAGACTGAAAAAGGTATTTTTTTTATTTTTTAGATTAGACAGAATGCACTATAATTTGAAAAATAAACCAGAATAACAATACAAAACAACCAAACATTCAATGACAATACAAACCTGGAAATAAGTGCTCAGTCACGGACATTGTCCGGTACAAAATTGTCATTTGTCAAGCATTGACAGTCATAAATTTAATATTAAGGGTTATTTTGTCAGACACAAAATCAGTTCGATGCTGTACGTTTAAAATGTATATTTTGAGGAGTTTCAAGATAATACACATGCTTACATAATTATGCCTAGCGGTAACTGAACAGTCGCCACTACATTTACAGAGTAAATCTATTAATAGACCTGATCAAGGCCGATGACTATAAATAATACTTTGAACCTGAATCCGTAATCTTTTTTAACAAAATCGTAGCCTCCCAGCACTTGTAGTTCTGTTGATACCTGATATTCAACCCCTCAGACATTTGAGAAAACTTAGAACACAATGTTCCAGTACCTTATGTACAATTACTTTCGCGGCTAAAATAAATTGTGATTGAGCTTTCATTTTACATTTTCGCGAGGAATTATTTTCGTGACCACGTCCCCCAATAATAAAAAGAATAAAAAAGGAACATTTACCAAACCCTTTTGAGCTACAATTTCATTTATACACTTTGACATTATCAGCATACTATCCACGTGTTATATATATTTCCGATAAGATATGTTATCGATGGAACTCGTGCATGATGCAACTTTTTAGACAAATACCTGTAGTATAATTTATTGATTGTACCCTCAAGATTCCGTTCAGATTAACTAAAAATATTCATAATTATTGATGCATAATCACATATAATCATAGTAAAAACAAAGAAAACTGAAATCCGTGTTTGTATAAAATGTTGATATTAACTTGGCCAAACCGGAAATAAGTTCGCGCGTATCTGAATTCGCGAGTTTCGCAGTACATTTTATTTGCATATTTTTTGTTGTTGCGCATACAGAGTACTTTGCTGAAATGGGTAAGTGACGATTTTGTACAAACAAATGCGTCCAAGTGGTTGAAACAAAGACATTTTGAAAGTGGAAGTATCTGTGATGTGTGCAATAAAAAACCCACTTTATTCTTTAAAACTAATATTTATTTATTTCAATATTACATTTGATAAATTTCAATTTAATATGGTGACAGGTATGTTTTCATTTTTGACCGGCACAAATTGACTGACATTGGACATTTTGACAGGCACGTCTCAAAAAAAAAATTCCAGGCTTGCAATAGTAATAAATTTATGTTGTCAAAACAGTAATGTCTTTATCTGCATTACCAAGTAATTAATATCCCTTAAAATGACAATTATAGATATTCCACAGCACTTTTTTGTAGTGGATTAACAATTTTTTTTTTTTTTAGGTGTATTTTTTTCTTATTAAAAATTAAATATGCTAAAATTACCATCGTGGAAAATGCAGTGGACACTATTTCTCCACAACTTTAATTTTGTAGTGGACATTTTCTTAATTGCTGTGGTTGGATCACGGAAACTGCCACAAAAATAACAAAACATTAAAGTCATAATTTAGTCATGTTACTTGAAAGTGATATACATGCACAATAACCCTTAACCTAATTTTTGTCAATATAATTTTGAAGTCTGAAAGTTCAGCAAAACATGGTTTTATATTTTCAAATTTATGTTCCAATATTAGTGTTTATACTAATTTTCCTTTTCACTGATTCTTCTAATATTTCACCAATAAAAATGAAAAATGACAGCCAAACAACAAAACACCTGCCTGGAAATCATAAATACATAAACAACCAATTATTTTCACAAGAAAATAACTCATAAAATAAAGTTACGCACAACCTTTTGAATTGAGCGTCGGCAGACAGGACAACATTTTCCCTTTCTCTTTAATCTTTTGGCACACTTATAACAGCACACTTGATGGCCAGAACACCCATGTATTATACTGGCGGTCTTTGGCCTGGAGAGGCATATCATGCACATGTCTGACACAGATGCCTGACCAGATGTAGATGTTTTATTAGGACTAGAATAACATGTTTTCACCACACTGCGTTTGTTGCTATCTGAGCTTGTGATAATATCACTGTGTTTAGTTTCACTCTGGAGCGTGGTTTTATGGCTAGCTTTCATAAAGAGTTTATTGTCCACCATACTGTCTTGAAGAGATCTTTTTATGTCTGTTTTCTTTCCTTCAGTAGAAAGATTCTGAAACAAAACCTCTTTGTTTGTCCTTACATCAGGTGTTTTTAATGATATTTTGTCATCATTGTTGAGAATTTCTTGATTCTCTGAGTAAACTGTTTGGGATTCTTGGCTTGACGGTAACATGTTACCAGGCTCTAAACTGGAAGGTGGAAATGGTGATCCTGACCCGACACTAACTCCAGAATCATGGAACAGATACAGTTTCACGTCTGCTCCAGATGACAAAACCTGTTTTAATAACAATTCGTTTTTCTCAGAATTTTCTTGAGGAAGAGTTTCTGAAGTCCCAGAAAGACTCTGGCTGGGAGTGAGAGATTTATCCTCTGTCTTATTGCACACAAACGAAGAGGAACAAGAAGATGGCTGCGAAGAACTAGATGTATTTTGATGCTTTGACATTTTTGCCAGATATTTAGCTTTGTGTGGAGAAAGTTTAATTTTGACTGGAGAATGACTCGTTGTTGAGAGGTCACTTGCGGTGCTTTCTGTTGATGACATGGCACAAGGTATAGAGTGTGTCCTCATTAATTTCTTAAAAGGTGGACATGACGTCGTCTGTTGTTGGTAATGAAACTCTGGCAGCCAGTCTGGACGGAGTTTCCAGCAACGACTACAATATCTCTGAACAGGAGAGTTCTGTTCTTGGCATTCCCCACATGTCCATTTGTCCTAAGTAACGAGAAATTGAAGTTTTTTATGTATATTTGACATATGTTTAAAATAATAGTTACAAACAGTGAGAAACTCCCTGCTGACTGGTTAATGACATTGTGTAAAAGTCTATGTAAGATTGACATATCGTCCATCCTCAAATGTTTAATTTGAAGAATCCAGTTTAAACAAATACATGACTGATACACTTATTGGCACATATAAAAATATTATTTACAGATACTTTAAATGTAAACCATTATAATAACTATTTTACTGGTTTAATAAAGCTTATATTTGTTTTTAAAAATATTATTTGGTCTAAACCAAATTATCCTTAAAATATTCAAAGTAACTGGCAATACTTACAGCATCAGACAACTCTGAATCAGACTCTGATTCCATCTCACTGGAAGCCCAGAATGGAACATCACTGTCATTACACACAACCAGAAAGCCCTGTTGAAAATCAGCAACTATTAATTATATTACTTTATTAAAATATGTGCTTAACCAAGTTATTAGTATGATAAAATTATTAGTATCATAAAATTAGATATTTAATTTTGCAAAATGTCTCATATTCAATACTTTTACTCATGTGCAAAGGCCATACAGATAGAGAGAGAGAGACAGAGCGATAGTGTCTGTCTGTCTGTCTGTCTGTCTGTCTGTCTGTCTATATAAGTAGTCTACATAGAGTAAGTTTATTTTGTTAACCAAAAGCTAAGGATATTAACCAGTTGGCAGGTGGGCAAGCATGAAGGTGGGCAGGCAGGCAGGCAGCGGGCGGGCGGGCGGGCAGGCAGGCAAGAGGGTGAGCAGGCAGGCAGGCATGAGGGTGGGCAGGCAGGCAAGAGGGTGGGCAGGCAGGCAGGCAGGCATGAGGGTAGGCAGGCAGGCAGAGATTATAATTAACTTACATTTCCTGACATGTCTGAATTGTCATCTGTTTCTGAGACTGGTTCACTTTGAGTCGACTCAACTTCATACTCCACCGAGAAAGCATCTGACTCGTATTCTACAGATATTGCATCCTCTTCTACAAACCACAAGTCATCAGTGGAGTCCTTCACTAGCACAGTCTCCTTGTCCTGAATCACAATAAAACTACTATCAACCACTTCACTAGCACGGTCTCCTTGTCCTGAATTACAACAATACTAAAATTAACCACTTCACTAGCACACTCTCCTTGTCCAGAATTACAATAAAACTACTATCAACCACTTCACTAGCATGGTCTCCTTGTCCTGAATTACAATAAAACTACTATCAACCACTTCACTAGCACTCTCCTTGTCCTGAATTACAATAAAACTACTATCAACCACTTCACTAGCATGGTCTCCTTGTCCTGAATTACAACAAAACTACTATCAACCACTTCACTAGCATGGTCTCCTTGTCCTGAATTACAACAAAACTACTATCAACTATGCCCTTAAAATACTAGTTACATTATGGCTATGTATAGCCGTGCCTTTTTTATGTGTTGACTGTGGTGCCAATTTTGTTTGTTTTTTAAATATAAAACATTTTTAACCCTAAGTAGCAGTTAATTCACAGTTTCTTTTTGTGTGTGCTTTTCATAAATAAAACTTTAATGAAATCAACATACTCTGTAATGTTCCTATACCGGTCTTCAATTATAACGGACAATCAAGTGGAAACACCAGAATCACTTTAAAAGGTAAAGTAAAGGTAAATTTAAATGATGCCATTACCAGCTGACCACTTTCATCACCACAAGCATCAACGATATACTTGATTACTTACACTTTTTTCATGTTTTATGGTGTAATGAAATTTATTTTGTGCAGTCTCCCCATGAGAATTATTAAATGTTGACAGGTATGCAATAGTCTAGTTTGAAAGCTTGTGAAAATTGAAGAAAACAGACTTCTGAGGTTGTTAACAAATATAATAATTACCTGAACACTGAGAATTTCACTTTCATCTGATTTTTCCATCTTCACGCTGAAGTACCATGGATAACAGGATGCCTCTGTGTCACTGTATGTCACATTCAGTGAGGTTTTGCGTTTTCTCACTGGTGGCCCACAGTCAGTCGAGTCGGTAGACGTGCTATCTAAAATAATAAATGTAGCAATTAACACTATGTATGTAACTGTAGTTGTAGTAAAGTAGGGAGAAGGATGTAGCTCAAGAGGTAGTGTGTCCACCTGTCGGTCGTTGGATCAATCCTTCTCAATGGAACCATTTGCAGTTTGAGCTATTTTCCATTCCAACCAGTGGTCCACAACTAGTTCATCAAAGGCCATGGTGTGTGCTGTCTAATAGCCGATGATAAGATAAAAATAAATGTGCTCTAGAGGCATCGTTAAATAAAACAAACGTAACTTCTTTTTAACCATGTTGCAGTGATAAAAGAGCTGCTTTTAGATACACTGCTAGGTTAGTCAGCTGTACAATATTATCTCCCACCTTCACAAAAGTTGGAAGGCAAAAACAAGTCTATAAATAATATAATATTATTAACAAAATCCTAAATGGTTAATCAACAAATTTTCCCCATTAGTATCTCGTTTCCCATAACAAAACAATCTTCAACCTCACTCAACCCCTACAATTAAGAAAAATTCCACGGCAAAATAAATGAAATAGTGACCACAGCAATTTTAGTGTAAAGTATGCTTTATTTTTAATAATAATAATTAAAAAATACATCTAGAATTTTTTTTTTGTCAACGGCAAAACAAAAGTGCCCTGCAGAATGAAAAAAGCTGTGACAATCTCCAAGGCATTGCCGATTGCTGAAGGCAATTTCAGGGGTTGCTCACTCAACCACTCCCTCCAATAAAACCTGAACCTAATCTAATTAATAATGCCTTTCAAAAATATGTTCAATGAACAAACAGTGTCAACTGAGGTTATGCTGTTTTGTTCCAGTCAATTAATGATCCATTATTTTATAACTGCCACTGGAAACAGTAGCTGAACCACTCACACCAAGTTTCCAAAGATATTTTCTATTAAATTAATATACTGGGACTAGAAAATTATTTTATCAAACTTTTCAAGTTACATGTACCAAAGGTCAAGTTTTCTAAGGCTGTTATTACTTTTTAGGACCAGAATGTTAGAGAGATTTAGGTTTTTGAAAGATTAAAGTTGCAGTTATTGAATTTTGTTTGTAATTTCTATTATCCTTGGCCAGTGGGTACTGTGACTTGTAATGGAAGCATTTTTTGTAATTTCTTCTGAAAAAAAATCAAAATGTCAGTAACCAGTCATTTCATTGGGTTGCCTTAGCTGTTATGACCAGTGAGCTTGCCTGTACTAAATATATTATATCACAACAGTTTCACAAAACTGCAAATGAATCCACTAGAACTAGTCAATAGTTCAATATAATGTCACACAACATTATATAGGCTTGCATTCTTCTAAAATGTCACTCAAATTGAAGTTTAAAATAGTGGCACAATTATTATTGTGTAGAATAATAAATAGAATATCAAGCTCACATTGCCATTTATTATCAAATTATATTATTTAACTAGAGTAATAAATTTAATAATAAATGGTAGCTCATTCAATACCCTCTATTTAAATTAAAATATAATAATACAGATAAAAAAATATTATATTGTTTACTTTATTACAAAAGAAAGTTTTATTTAACAATGCCTCAAGAGCACATTGATTTTTATCTTATCATTGGCTAATAATTAAATTTCTATTATAATCATTACTGTTTAAAGGCGTCTCATTGGTCAAGCCAACAGCAACGAGGTTTGTTAATTTCTCGATGAACGTAAAATAATGCCGTCATGGAACTTCTTTTTAACAGCTGTGTTTACAAACTATATTTGGACTAGGGGTTGCCGGGTGACTCCAAGTCTTTAAAAATCAACAGTATTAAACTAAGATAAATAAATTGCCTATTAAGTGTTTTAATAAAGATAATACTGATAATGTTTTGGGCTATCAAATCCATAAAATTTAGTTATCAGACCAAAAACTAAAACTAAACTTCACTCGCACACGGTTTCGATCATATAATTATCATCACTTACATCAGTGCTAGCGATGGACATAGAAATGACAGATTTCAATGTTGGAGATCTCAACATCATATTTGGATTCGATATGGAGACATTTGATTTTTTTGAGATATTTGATCATGACTTCGACGACTTAATAGATAGCATCAGCAAATAATGACTAAGGGATAAAAGATGAAAAATAAGTTGGAATGCAACCCCGAGCCATTACAACGTTATAAACTATGACATTTAAAAAAATATTACAAAAATATATAAATTATGACATCATTTAAAAACTATGAACTATGACATCATTTAAAAATATTTGTATATTAGTATTCTTGAGCGTTATTTTGCAATACTTTCCCAAAACAAATGAAAATAAAATATGAATTTGTGTAATTACAAAAAATGTATGTCCCAAATTTAATTATAAGGATTGTCTTTATTTCTTTTATATTCATCGAGATATAAACAAAAAAAAACATCTGCAAACCTTTGTGTGAACGGCTTTGCGATTCACACAATTTGCAGATGTTTTGTTTTGTTCATACCCCAATGAATCTAAAAGAAATAAAAGACAATCCTTAACTGAATGTCAATAAAGGATCACTGGTTGGAATGGAAAATAGCCCAAACAGCAAATGGGTCCACTCAGATTGATCTATCCGATGAATGACTGCTTCACAGGTGGACATGCTACCACCTGAGCTACATCTCACTCCATACTGCCACATGAATCAGTTAATATCACATGCACTGTAGTAATTACGAGTTTAACACCAGGCTGTCACTCTTGTAATTGGTGCAAAGTGAGCACAAACAGCTATGTTATTGATTGAATTGACAACAACACTAAACATGTGTAATGGCAATGAGCTGGGTATGAACATGTCGGGCTTCAAATCACTGGCTGGCTGATCACAATCAAAGTTTATTTCACAGATTAGGATCTACATTGTGTATGCCAAGAGGGAAACTATCACAATAGCAGCTAATATTGATAAGTGTCAGCTGACTACAGGTTTGTGCAGGCATTGCATGTACAAACATAGTCCACATGCGGAGTGGGAACAATATCTGTCTTTGTTTATTGATCTATAAAAACAATCAGTCACATATTTAACTCAAGTTCAGAACAGAGTATGTTTTAGATAAAAGACTACAATCATAGATACTTAATTAAACACAATATGTTGTGCAGAAAATACCTAAAGTTATAAATCTTGAACATTAATGAAGTTCAGAAGAAAGTATATTTTAAACAAAAGACTACTATAATAGATACTTAATTAAACACAACATGATATATTAATCATTGGCTATTGGATGTCAAGCATTTGGCAATTTTTTTACATATCTTCAAGTGAAAGCCAGCCTCTGATGGGTTTTGAACCACTGTCATCAGCTTGAGAATCTGACCTTCTACCACCAGACCACTGAGGCTCATTTGTATTTATTTATTCCTGTATTAAACAGAAATGTGTATATATTTATTTGTCAGGATACATACATATGCTCCCCCCCCACCCACCCACCCCCCGCCACCCGGACATCTGTACCCCTGTCCGAAAATGGATATGTGGACATCTGCCCCCCAATTGAAATGTAAACTAGGACATCTGCCCCCCCACACCCCACGTGAACTGATGGCTAGGCCATCTGCCCC
>JAULBS010125110.1:0-13839 GCA_032355785.1 Symmetromphalus regularis | reverse complement strand
TTAACAAATCTAAGGATTGTGTAAGGTTAACATACATATAGATGTTGTGTAAAGTTAACAAACCTGTGGATGTTGTGTGAGATTAACAAATCTAAGGATTGTGTAAGGTTAACATACATATAGATGTTGTGTAAAGTTAACAAACCTGTGGATGTTGTGGGTTAACACTGTGATACAGAGCTCCATTGAAGTACTTGCTGGTTAAGTCACCTGGAGGTGGGCCGGGCAAACTTAGAGGCTTGTAGTCTGTTATTTGATCCACAAGACCTGTAGATACAAGCAAAGACAATAAACTCACAGCAATATAACATGTTAAAACAAAAATTAAATTTAAATAAACCTAACAGAGGATGTGGAAATAAGAATTTGAAATAACTAGCAAGACATAAATATTCACAATTTTTTTATTAATTAACCATATTCTAACATTAAAAAAATATTATTCATAAATTATACAAGTTATTAATAGCATTTTCAAAGTAAAACATGATTAAAAAATACTTAGGGACCATTTCATATTTCTATACTAAAGTTAAAGATGGAGAAATTAATAATTAATATATAGTATTTCTAATTTTTTATTTCCTGTTTAAACATCAAGAATAAGTCTACTACAAAAACCAGTATTAGTCAATAATGACCCATTAAAATACAGTGATTTCTGTTGAACATATACCTATAATTATACACCACTCATGCCATACCCCTTTGTTGAAACAGTTAAAAGTCTCTATAGCTAAAGCACAGACCTAACTTCAATTTAATTTCTCCGTATCTTATATGATTCAAAATCATTGACTCCTGCTTAGACATGTATTAACCGTGTTGGTATAGATCTATAAAAGCTTTTAAAAACCTCACCGTTTGAGAGTAGAAAGTTGCCAACTTGAACACTGGGTGCCACCAAGATCATTGATTGAACCGACATTGACCTAAAACAATAATAGCGAGTTAAACAGGTCTACTAACATCAATTAAAATTTAATTCTATCTTTTTATTTCTAAAACTGTTTCAAATTTTGAGTTATAATTAAGACTAGTGAATAGTCAAATTGTCTAAAAATGTTATTTTCTCTCATATCAGCTAATTTAATACAATTAAACTTGTATTAACCAGCCACTTGTTTTAAAATACCATTTTTGTTACTCCCTTGGGTGGTTGCTTAATATAGGTCTGACTGTACTTTGTCAATAAAAGGGAATTTGTCCAATATAGATTTGTGTAAAAACTGTTGGATCAGTTTCTTAATATTTCATTGACAGCAATGTCTGGAGAAACTCTCCTAGATATGTTTTCAGTCCATAATGTCAGTTGACCAGCTAAATGTAATCAAGAATCAAAAGCTTAGCTTTACTATCATAAAATTGGGGTGAAATGTATTGATTAAAGAATAAAATACGGGAATTTTCAAGAGCATTTTATAAAATGAAAGAAATATGGAAGGGTAATAGGGCCAGTTACAATCTTCAAATGAAATAGGAGATAAATGGTTACATTGAATGAAAGTATAAGAATTTCACTGAGGTGTTTCCAAGAAAGCTGATCTGTTACATTCATAATTACACTTGAAACCAATGTTACCGAAAACTGAAAAATAAAAATAATTTCCTAGCTAAACTTTTGAGAGAATCAAGGTACAAATTTACTTTTGAGAGAACCAAGGTACAAATTTACTTTTGAGAGAATCAATGTACAAATTTACTTTTGAGATAACCAAGGTACAAATTAACTTTTGAGAGAACCAATGTACAAATTTATTTTTGCGAGAACCAAGGTACAAATTAACTTTTGAGAGAACCAATGTACAAATTAACTTTTGAGATAATCAAGGTACAAATTAATTTTTGAGAGAATCAATGTACAAATTTACTTTTGAGAGAACCAAGGTACAAATTTACTTTTAAGAGAACCAATGTACAAATTATTTACTTACGTTGGATTCTCATGGCTAAAAGCATTGTCAAATGATGAGCTTCTGATCAGATCTGTCTGCCATTCCTTAGCTGTAAAAAATATAAAATAACATTGCTTTTCTATTATTTTTCCTTTGTAGAAATGAGTAAGCCTCAGTGTTAATAACCGAAACATTATAATCAGTTTTAGATTCACATATACATTTAACAAAATATATTTATAACGATTAGAAATCAAACCAAGGTGACTACTTCATTCATTTAGTTAAAGTATATATATATTTCTAATAAACCATTGAAGCATATGGTGTTATGGAATTCATTTACAAAAATCTCAAAACATTAGTTTCCTGACTTTTTGTTTTTATTAATATAGAAACATTTTTAATAAAATGTGAAAAATAAAATGGATTTTTAAACATTTATTCTTACAGTAAGAATAAGATGTTTCAGTTCTTGTTTGTCCACCTTCATTATATTCCCTGAAAACAAAAACATGTTGTCAATTAGCAATGTATTTGAAATTTAATTTGATTTTAATTTCATATTCAACTGACGGTTACCCTAACTCATTTAACAAACCTTTGTTTTACAATGTGCTATGTGACTACTTAATTCTAATGCCTCGGTGGTCCAATGGTAAAATGTCAGATTTTCAAGCTGATGACTGTAGTTCAAAACCCATTGGAGACTGGGTCACACTTGACTATGTGTTAAAATGATCAAATATTTAACATCCAATGATGATTAACAAATCAATGTGCTCTTGTTAGACAAAACAAACCAAAACAAAAAATTAATTCTAAATTGATGCTAATAAATAATATAGTTAATATCTGGATATAGAAAAAATATTTTAAGATATCATTTAAAATAAAATAATATTGCTTTTATGGAAATCTAACTGGATTCCCATTATTTTCATTGATGGGAATATTACAGGCATTAAATTCCCAGACATTGGGGTGGCAAATTAGCAATGTTGAGGGTTAGGCGCATGCTGCCCTAGAACATTTTGAAATGTAATGGCTTATGGACTAATTATTGGGGCGGTGGCTGCCGTCCCTGCCACCCCAATTCTTTTAGAATTTTTAGGATTAATATAACCTCATGCAGTTGGTTTTTTCAGCAAAATATTTGTTATATTACCGTTTTGATTCATGTTCCACCCACTGAAACATCTCCACCTTTCTCTTGAGCTTCACAGATGGAGTTGAAATCTTATATAAACTATCTTCCAACATCTGTTAAAAAACATATAGTCTCAAGTATACTAAAAATCACAATTATATTAAATATCAAAGGAAAAGTAACCAATATGACATCTGTTATATTAAATATAGAATTATAAATTCATTCATACAATAATTTGCTTGAATAAGGGGTCATCCATTTTTTTTTCACGAGCGTATTAAACTTACTTTGGGGGTGAGGGGGTTAAAGGAACATGTACGCTTTTCAAAATAATAAAAAATTACAATAATACTATTTCAAAATTATCTTTTTTTTTCCTTTTTCAGTTTATGGTGGGGAGGGAGGGGAGCTGGAAAAATGATCTTGTATGCTCATGAAAATGATAAAAAAAATTGATGATCCCTAAAATCATTTAATTATGTTTTAAAGGGAAAATAAAAAAGATATCACATACAATTACATTTGACAGAGGGGCATATGATAGTTTTCGGTAATGATTATACACCTATCTTTTTTCATCATAAAGATGATGTCCGAGGTTTCAAATTTTCCCATGTAAAGCTATGCTGCTATTACATGCATTACAAGTTTGACAACTTTTCAAAAACATCAAAAATAATGGTTCTAACTAGATAATTTGTGTTGGGATATACATATTTAGATATTAATTAAAAGACAACATATCTTAAACAATCAAACAAAGGTGTTGCTTATTGGTTTTACATCTCCACATTGGACTACGGTCTGAACTACTGTTGATTTTGAAAGTATACCCAAGTATTGGTATGATCTTGAATATATGTATGGCTTTACTACAATGTCAGTCATACATTGGGAACCTACTCATACTCAATTTTGTTTATAAAAAACATGCTGATGGCTATACATGTGCAGAGAGAATGAAATGTTGAAGCTATACCACTCTCAGTTACAGATAGAGATATCATTGGTGACTATTATGTCACATAAAAAAAGGATGATAATCAAATGTATTATTTTACCACGTTTTATATGCTATAAGTTAGGTATTTATCAAATTAAAGTACAGGATGAGACTCAAATAAAATATCTATGTAAAGATATCAAAACATGTCTGCTACCTTCTCAGTGCGAAGTGGTCCAGACAGATGAACAAGTTTTCCATTGTTTTCGTCAAACGCTACTTCAGTTGTACTGAGTGGGATGACCACGCGAAGTCCTTCATCTAACGACTGAGCTGTCTGAACAGCACGACCCTGTGTAAAACAATACCAGCTTTTTTCAACAATATAAATAAATGGTTTTAAAAGTGGCTACATGCAGAATGGAATTATAGATAAATTCGTTAATTTTCTTTTTTTGGTTTGTTTTGTTTAACAACACCACTATTTATTAATCATCGGCTACTGGATATCAAACATTTGGTAATTTTGAGACAGTCAAATGTGAGCCAGCCTCCAATGGGTTTTGAACCACTGTCTTCAGCTTGAGAGATCTACCGCTGAATCACAGAGGCTCACACACAGAATTTATTAAATGACCTAAAATATATATAATATTCTTTTCATGGGATTTCATAGATAACATTATTAAAAATATATAAAAATTGGAAAATAGGAAAAATAAATACAATGAAAAAAAAGGTATTAATAAGCAGACAAGTAAATAAATAAAATATTATTTGTCTAAACCAGACTGATTTTATAGTGTTAAACCGGATCAAAAGATTGAAGAATAGTCTAATCCTGCACTAGACAAACATATTTAAATTCTAGTCCCACTTTTGATTTATACCAAGTTTTCTGTCTCAACCGTGCACATATACCGTAACTGTAATTTTCTATCCAGCCAATAAAAAAAATAGAAGTTGAAGCAAACCTCATTCCAGAAAATAAGATACGATGCTCCAATAAGTATAACAATGCCAACCAAGATTCCGACTAAACTGTTTCCAATGCACTCTAAGAATGTTGGATTTCGGCGGTAGGTCACCCGTGTATGCGAGTTACTTCCCATGTTGTGCATGCCTGGGTCTCCTGGATACTGAAACAAGAACACTTGACAATGTATAAAATTCATATGCATGTAATAAATAATTATAAAACACTTTACAGCAAAATATATAAAATTATATTAGTTTTCTGTGTTAAGAATATAATAATTTAATTAATTTATGAAATAATTAAAAATTTCAACAAAAAAAAACAGTTATAGATATTAAATTATGGTATCTTTAAAAATAGTCTGATCTTACATTCTTCTTAAAAAACCTGATGTTACTTTTATGCTGGGGGAGTCATTAAAGAAATAGATTCTTCTTAAAACTGATGACAACTTGTCTAACTCAAAATACAAAATATAAATTAACAGATTAAAAAGTTCTAATTTTAATAATCTAGAAAAGCTTTGATTATAATGGCAGTAAGAAAATCCATGTTGTGAGACCACTCCAGTCTGTTCACGTTCATGTGTTGATCCACTACCAATAGTAATCAGTGATCTGTATTAAATCATATACCATTAAAACACAAAGTGATAAATGATCCAATATGTCACAGATTGTTTCCGGAATAAAACAGAACTTCTAACAATGTACTGTTTTTCCTTCACGCATGGCTGACTCGATTAACTTCCTGTTAACGCCACATGTTCAGCGTGGAACAGATGCACCAGTTAAAGTCTGGTGTGAAAAGACCATCTGACTCAACTTCTTATTTCGCACCTTGTATCTTTATCTCTCATTGGTTCAGAACATGACGGTTCATGAACAAGAGATATAAAGATAATGACTTACAGCTTTATAATTCAATAAACTCTTGGTCAAATATTCACTTGGATTCCTTTCCTTCAAAAGTGATTGAACAAAAATAGTTTTAATTAATTAACTAATTCCAGCAATCAAATATGGGTTAGAGTCAGCTTCATTTTAAAATACGACCCATTTCTAAATATTATAGTAATCCATCTAGTAGGCCCATCTTAGAAAGATGATCAGACATCGGATATTTCTCCACATTTCTTTCTTTGCATCAACAAGCATTCATTTGTAAATAAATATTAAAAGTATGTCTGAGTCAATAGTTAATTTCTTATATTTCAGTTTAAATTGTACTTGAGCTGTGAAACTTAAAATGCTGACATAATCACCTGTGCCTGTGGGACAACTAAGGTCCGACATGTATTTAACAGTGATCATATGTAATTTATATTGTAATCAGCATAATCATAATTCACCAGATAAATGTGCATGTCAACAGGTTAGGACATGAGTCGCATTATCTTGTTTAATGATAAGAGATAAAGCCAGATAATTATGCAAAATGATGTAATAGTAATTTGACATTCATACAGTTCACGTGTTTGGCATTGTCAGTTAAATTTCACTTGTTAGTTAATATTATAAGTTACTAATTCGCTTATATAATTTACCTGTTGTCTATACATTTTGTTTACAAATTCACAATAACGAAAATAACAGATGTCGTCGCGAACAATTTCAACTTCCTGAAGTGATACCCCATTTATAAATAGCTAAGATAGGCCACAGGGCTTTTTCTAATTGGCTGATAAATAAAGAACAGAAATTCCCTTACCTCAGTTTCAATCTGAACTCCTTGCATATTTTCGTGAAAATAACGAAGTGAGGCGAAATGTTGCGATTAGTCTCATTATCGATTACCGGGGAGTGTTCAGTATAGTGAGCGCTCGCGAAATATTTTACTGGCTAAATTATGTCGCAAACATTTATTGAATTATTACCTAAGAAACTCTTTGTCAGTTCTTGTGATACTGTTTTATTCTGACAGCGATTTCATTAAACATGTTCTGCACATAAAAAGTATATTTAAAATAAAAATTGAAAAGAATTTTCTGTATTTTTTTTTTAAGGTCTAAATATACAAGTAAATAAAAAAATATTTTGTAAAATAAAGTTTCAGTGTTTCTCTTTGTAGAAGAAATATTTTCAGCATTGGTATTAAATTTTTATAATTTCATGTATTGCAGGCACGGATGTAGGATTTTAGAAAGGGGGTCCAAAAGTGGGTTTCTGAAAATAGGGGGTTGGGGAGGGGTCCAAAAGTTATGAGTGAATAGAAAATATTTTTTTTTTTAATTTTCACTTCCTTCCACTCCGTATAAGGTAAAAAAAAAGGGGAGGACCCTGATCCCCTGAAACCCCTTAGATCTGTGACTGTACTGTGTGTAGGAAAGTACATATAAAAGATCTCTTGCTGCTAACGTAAAGATGTAACAGGTTTATATATATAATTTTTATGTTTTACTTTTTATGTTTCAGTATTTCACTTCTAGAATATGTTTTAGGATTTCACTTTGAATAACATTTTTAGATTATTTTTGTAACCTTCAGCAATGACATTCCACCAATTTTAAATCATAACATTATAAAGCAACACCTGTAGCTTATATGCTGAATAATCAGTTCTAGTGTTGTAATTATACCATCAGACTCAAGGATAACATGTAGTCATGCATAATATTTCTAATCTTAGCCAACAATTCTCCAATCACAAGTGTCAATAGAAAGATATATACCATTACATGGATTCTTAGCTGACATAATGCCTGTGGTGTGTATTCTTTCTGTGAAAATGTGCATACACGATCCTTTGCTGCTTAACAAAAAGAATAATTATATGGTGGTAGCAGGTTTCCTCTTTTACTAATATTAATGGACAGATAACACAAGAAGCTAAAGTGTGTCCTGGAGAGCTTGCTTGAGCCTTAATTGGGTGCAAGAACTAAAATCATTCAATTTGCTGACGTGCTTAGATGTAAACAAACAACATATGTGCAGAAGTATTAAATAATTTTATTTTTCATGTTTATATTTACAGAGTAACATTTTTGCATAAATTAATAAACATTGTAAACTGTATTGGAATTACAATGAATTCATTTGTATAAACATCAACCTTTACCAATTTGCTCAATCACTAATAAGCATTCACACAACAGAATCTGCAATCAACTCGCTGCAAAAACATTTCAATATTAATGGACATTTAATTTGCAATTATCACAGAAATACCAATTAACTTAATTTTGGACAGTCAAAATGTCTTGCAAAATGATGATTATCTAAATAATTAGGGCTGGCCTTAAGAGATGTGGGGCCCAACTGGGAACATTTTGGCAGGCCCCCCCCCAGGTTCACAGTCAAGGTCTGTTTTATAATGATATAAACATTAGCTTGTAAGTTTGTTTTTGACAAGACTTTACAAGTTTGGCTCTGTTAGAAGACAGTTTTACTTGACAAGACTAGAGTAAATTACCCTAGTATAGGGCCCCCTTGGGTGTAGGGCCCAATTGGTCTAATTGGCTTATGGCCACGCTTGCAAATAATATATCAATAATCTTTTTCTTAAAAAAAAAACACAAAAAAAACAAACAACAACAACAGAGTAAATGTTTTAGAGGAATAAGTTATAAAGAGTTAAAAGATTAAAGATGTTGTCTGCCTAAAACAATATGGTGGTTTTCTCAAGTTATACAACTATTCTCATAAAAACAATCCATAAATATATTAAAGATTATACAAATTAGTGACACCACTCTACCAACAACCTTTCTGACAAATTATTATTATTTATAAACTGAAAACCTTTACTATGGTGTAGCACACATTTTACAAAACTTATTTGTACTGGTAAAATCAGAACACTCACATCCAAGAACATATTTTAAAGTTGGCAGTCAACTTATTTAGAGAACAAAACAAATATTAAATTGAAAAACTAAATAAAATTTGTGAAGCTTTTTTGTTGTTGTGGCAACTCAGTTTGGATTGACATTTAGCAGTGGATGTTACAAGACAATCTCACAATTCAGCATGGATTATAAAGAGAATATTAAACTAGTTACCATTTATTATCAAATATATGTCCTGAGTGAAATAACGTTTCTTTGTCACAAGCTTTAGTGAGTGACAATGGAAAATTATTTCACAATAGACATAAATTTCATAATAAATGGTAAAAAGTTTAATATTCTATTATTACCCAAACAATTTTAATCGTTCTATTCTTTAAACTTTCTAATTGCGCAACTGTTTTAGAGAAACGCTTTCCTATAATGTTATGGAAAGCATTACCATATACTTTTTCTAGTTTTAATGACATCATTTGCATGTTTACATAATTATAATGACGTCATATTTAGCACAAGATGACCAATGCCCTATTAAACTTGCAGATTCAGACAAGATTTCTCTTTAAATAGTATCAAGATGTGGTTACTCTTTGATCTGTGTAAAATGTGATCTTCATGATGTGGAGATATATATAATGATGTGCCTTTATTTTAAGTCAAAATAAAGGCACATAAATATTATATACATATATATAGAGTGCAAAGCAGTACAAAACAGTTACCAAATGGGCTGTGTTCTGCTTAGATTAAAGTTTGCAGACTGCAAAGTTTGTGGCAAATAATATATACTAGTAAACCATTAGCTTAAAAATGTTAATGTTTTCTGTATGTTTGCAGAAGTTTCATTTACATTGGACCTCAATGTCACCACATTTTAATCTATTAGCACATACAAAAAATCTGCATTTAGTCTCCAAACTTACTAATAACAAACTTTTTGTATCTGAAAATAGGTAATAAAGAATCAAATAAAATTACTTTAATGAAACTAACAATGCATTACACTTCCCTGCTTTCCTGCTTATGTTTCTGTTTGCTATCACTGTTAATATTTGCCTAAGCAAAATGCAGTTCAGATCAATGTTCTTCAGTTAAATATGTCATTTGGCACGTACAGTATTAAAGGCATATTCCCACAGAATTTAATGGTCTTTGTGCTCTAAATATTAATTACATATGAAACTTACATGCATTTGTGATACTAGATCTCGCTTTTATATTATGCTAGACATTTTACCTGAACAATGGTATAGGGAATTCCATGTCGAGTTTATGGTTTATGATTTATTTGTCCGTGAGCATAATTCATTATTATCTTTAAAATGTTGATAATGAGCGAGATGCGGCGGTTATGTAAGTAGTTGAATGAAGTATTTCTATGGACAAATCAAACATTTATATTTAAAATTAATTCTTTGGAAATTAATTAGGTGAAGAGTCCGTAGGAGTATGCGTTTAAGTCGATTCGCTTGAGCCGACCAGTTAGCAATTCGTTCGTTCCAGACAGTTGTACATTACTTTTGGAAGAACTATTGTGTGTGTGTCGCTCTGTCTGTATAAAACACAAGTGATGTAACTTTGTTTCTAGGTGAGTTGTTCGCGTCAGATCCTGTTGGACTTTTCGTTCCAGCCAGTGATCTATGACTAGTGAAATAAACGCCTTGTGTGCCGTCATATCTGTTTAAAACACAACGGATATAACTCTGTTATGGTTTTGTTTTACAGGTCAGTCATTCACGTCAGATCCTATTGAACTTTTCCTTCAATCAAGTGCTCCATTCTCTTTGTATAAAACACAAGGGACTTTTCCTTCCAGCTAGTAGTCCATGATTTGTAGAAAAAAAAGTAACAACGCCATGTGCGCGATCCACTTTGTATAACATACAAGGGATATAACAGTTTTTTTTTTTTAAATTTGTTTTACATGTCAATCGTTCATGTCAGATCCAGATGGACTTTTCCTTCCAGCTAGTAGTCCATGAGTTGTAGAAAAAAAAGTAAAAACGACGTGCGCGATCCACTTTGTATAACATACAAAGGATATAACTGTTTTTTTTTTGTTTTGTTTTTACATGTCAATCGTTCATGTCAGATCCAGGTGGATTTTTCGTTCCAGCTAGTAGTCCATGATTTGTAGAAAAAACAACAACAAAACCGTATGCGCGATCCCCTTTGTATAAAATACAAGGGATATAACTCTGTGTTTGTTTTCTTTTTCAGGCCAATCGTTCACGTCAGATCCTGTTGGACTTTTCGTCATGAAAGGAACAAACGTCACACTTTTCTGCAGCATGGATAACTTAGGTAAGACGAATACACTATGTATTGTACTTTGTCAGGATATAGGTCAAACGGTAGCGCGTCCGCCTGTGGAACAGTCGGTCGTCGGGTCGATCCTTCACAGTGGACCGGACCCAGTTGCAGTTTGGGCTATTTTCCGTTCCAGCTAGTGGTCCACAACTGGTTCGTCAAAGGTGGTATGTGCTGTCCTATATGTGGTACAATGCATATATAAAAATTATCGGAAAGAGTAGCCTATGTGGCAGCAGCAGGTTTCCTCTAAATAAATATGTCAGAATTGCGATATGATTGAAGTCCAATAGCCAATGATAAAATAAAAAATCACTGCTGTAGAGGTGTCGTTAAATACAATTTTACTTGTTTGTACTTTGTCACTACTGGCATACTGTCAGACCCTCGGCTGTGTGTTGAGTCCCGGATAACTGTATTGTCTCTGTATAAAAGCACCAGTTTTAATCTCAAAGTAAAAGAGTATTGTTTGGTTAAAGAAACACCATTATATTGGATAAATATATATATATATTAAAAAACAACAAAAAACAACAACGATTAATATCTCTAGCATCGCCAGAATCAGGCAGAAGAGGCAAATTTCCGCAGATTAAAAACACCCCCCTCCTCCCACACCTCCCCAATGATACTGATATGTATTATCCACAAAGTAAAGTTTGTTTTATTTAACGATGCCTCTAAGGTACATTGATTTTTTATCTTATCATAGTCTATTGGACGTCAATCATATGGTCATAATGACAATTTTAGAGCAAACCCGCTATAGCCGCATATGATATTCCATCCGATAAGCAGCAAGGGTCTTTTATATGCTCCGTCCCTTTGGTGAACCAGTTGTGAACCACTGGTTTGAACGGAATATAGCCCAAGCTGTAGATTTAGTGGAAACTCGCTGCAACTTCCCACAAACAGGACAACACATACCACCGCCTTTGATGAACCAGTTGTGACCACTGGTTGGCACGGTCAATTATTATCTACGTGGTTTAAGTTCCCAACGTTTGGGTTTCCCTCTCTGGCTACGTCCCAGAATGTGTGTGTACGTAACGGTATTTGGGACACACGATTCCAGCTAGAAAGTACCGGCAACGGCAGTGGTTAAGCTATCCGACTCTGTGCTGTGAAGTACTGGGATCAAATCTCAGTCGAGGTATGGAATTTCTAATATCAATACTGGGTTCAAACCAAAGTGAATGGGCAGCAAGGCTCAATTGGTAGGTGTATACCAATTACTCCGACTAGTGGTCCAGAATTGGTTTATCAAAGACCGTGGTATGTGCTATCCTGTCTGTGGGATAGTGCATATAAAATATCCCTTGTTGCTTGTCGGTAAGAGTAGCCGAATTAGTGTGGTGACAGCGGGTTTCGTCTTTTTACTAACCTCTGTCCAGGACAAACAACAGAGGTAGCTAAGCTCTGTGTCCAGGACAGCGTGCTTCAACCTTAATTGGATACAAGCACGAAATTAAATACAACCAACCAACCAACCAACCAACCAACCAACCAACCGAGTGTTTCTGTAAACTAAAGTTATAATTACATCCGTTCCAGCCAGTGACCCACAACTGGTTCATCAAAGGTCATGCTACATGTCTATGCTGTTCTGTATGTGGGACGGTGCATATGAAATGCCCCTTGCTGCTTATCGGAAAGAGTAGCCTATGTGGCGGCAGCAGGATTCTTCTTTACATATATTTATATGTCAGTATGACCATTTGATTGACGTCCAATAGCCGATGTTAAGATAAAAATCAATGTGCTGTACAGGCGTCGTTAAATAAAACGTTACTTCTTTGTACTTTGTCATTACTGGCAAAGGTGGCGCAGTGGTTATACTGTCAGACACTCGGCTGTGTGTTGAGTCCCGGATGACTGTTTTGTCTCTGTTCAAAAGCCCCAGTTTTAATCTCAAGTAAAAGAGTATTGTTTGGTTAACGAAACGCCATTATATTGAATTAAAAAAAAAAATCAATTTACTCCAGCATAATTCAAATTACCGAAAACACTGATATACAAGAATAAGTGAAATTACTGAAAACATTCAAATACAAACCATAATGAATTTAGCGTTATGTTTACTTTTATTTTCTGACAGGGGCTGCTAGCATATTTTGGCTTCACAAAGGCTCGGTTTTGTCAGTGAACCACATGATTGTAGGCGGGCCTTCGCTACGTCTGTCAATCAGAAATAGGTACAACCTACACATCCAGGACGTCCAACCAGAAGACGAGGGTGAATATGAGTGTCAGTTAGGAATTGTCCCGCCTCTACGACAGACGTCATTCATCAACGTCACCAGTGAGTCACCTGCTAAATATTCATGACCATGCAATTTTAAAGTTATGATATGGAGGTTGTCAAATAATTTAAACTAGTTTAATGATAGGTCAGACATTACCAGACACACTTACAGCTTCAAGTGTTTTGCATTTTTTAAACATATAATATTATTAACAATACATGACAAAAATAAAATAAAACTAAAACTAAATAAAAATAAAGTTGTCTAATTAATAATAATAAAATAAAATCTATAGTATAATATGTCGCACTCAAATTATAATGATATTCAATCACACTGAAAATTCTTACCGGTTTGAATAAGGCACCAAGATCAGTGTTAGGGTTAGGGATAGGGTTAGGTTAGGGTTAGGGTAGGGTTAGGTTAGGTTAGGTTAGGTTAGGGTTAGGGTAGGGTTAGGTTAGGGTTAGGGTAGGGTAGGGTAGGGTTAGGTTAGGTTAGGTTAGGGTTAGGGTAGGGTTAGGTT
>JAULBS010125088.1:0-13841 GCA_032355785.1 Symmetromphalus regularis | reverse complement strand
CAGCTAGTTTAATCAGCAGCTAGTTTAATCAGCAGCTAGTTTAATCAGCAGCTAGTTTAATCAGCAGCTAGTTTAATAAGCAGCTAGTTTAATAAGCAGCTAGTTTAATCAGCAGCTAGTTTAATCAGCAGCTAGTTTAATCAGCAGCTAGTTTAATCAGCAGCTAGTTTAATCAGCAGCTAGTGTGTCAAACCTTGGCTCTTTTGAGAGTAAAAAATCTTTACATGTTTTTTTTCCACAGTACAGACAATAGGCGTACAAGACGGGACGGGGAGCTCTAAATCTGGGGCAAGTTTCTTTTTCGGGCAAACATTAATGTGGCGTTCGGTATTTTTTTCTAAGACAAGCATGTGAGTGGTCTAAATTAGTAAAGTTTTTTTATTTGTTTTTGTTTTATTCTTTAATATCATTACAATAAAAATGTATTGTTGTTTTAAGTGTAAATGTTAATAGACGTTATCGAGATTCGGGCATTTACTTTTAAAACCCTTAAATTCAATCAAAAATTGATTCACCTACCCCCTCCCCCCCCCCAAAAAAAGGGAATCCTTATCCCTATGGTGCATATACCAATTAAAATTCTGGGTCTAGACTGATGTTTTGCAACCACGTGTCCTGACAATGAATCATGATTGCGAAATATTGCGAAGATTATCTCTTGTACAGTAATAATTATTGTCTGGAACACAGTGACAGTCCACATAACTTAATATTTCATTTCTCTTCCAAATTACGTATAAAGTGAATATAGAATAAATAATATACTCGACCAAAAAAGAAAGTATGCATGTAATCAATCGTCGTTTATTTCATAAACCAGACGACATTCATGACAGAAATTCTGGAATTAGATAACCGCACCATCACAAGTTGTGCACGTTTTTGCTGCCTATGATTATGGTGAAATGCCAAATTAAAAAAAAATAGTATTCAATATTTTAATATTCATACTTTCTGTTTTAATTGAATATGTCTTAGTATTTTATTAACAATACATGTGGGCAATGCCTATATTAAGGTCTCTCCCTTCGTTTTACATAACATATTTGAACATGACAGACAAAAATAGAAAACTATGAAAATGTGTGAGTAGAAGAGAGAGAGAGAGAGAACGAGAAAGTGAGAAAGAGAGAGAAAAGGAGAAAGAGGGATAGAGAGTGAGAGAATTATAGTTATTTATAGGGGAGAATCAGCGCCGGACATGAGGGGTCTAGGAGTTCGGTACTGCCCTTTTTATTTGCATGCGTGCTTTGAATTTTAAACAAACATAGAGTTCCTTTTATATAGGACGCAACAAGGAGAGGACACATCTTTATCTTACGAATGCTACAGAAAAGAATCCGGAAATGAATCATAAACGCATTTTTCGACCATTCAAAAAGCATGAGATTTGAATGGTTTTACACGCACTTAAAATTACCATCTGTTTATTTACACGGGGATGATAGCACACGATTGTTAAGACAGGAAGAAACTGAGGAAATGATTCACCCACATACTCCGAGTTTGTACCCGATTTGCTTGACTCCAGTCAGTTTTGTCTTAGGGCCGATTTCTCGTCGACAGTTCAACCTCGATTCTTGGTTCAAACTGTGTCCACACGTGTTAAAAGAATGGGTTGAACTGTCGATCGTGACTGAACCGTCAACGAGAAACTGAGCCTTAGTGACTCAAGACTTTAAAATTAAAGTCTGGATTGAAAGTCCAAGAGAATTGTATGGCTTTGCGTGCATTTAAGATCGATTAAATTATGTTTTATTTGAGGACTGCACACAGTTTCTAGATGATGGTCACGGAAAAGAAACTACATACATTTTGGCAGAAATGTGACGTGACTTGAAGAAAACAAGCCAGTTTCTCTTTACGATTTAGGAGTGAGATGTAGTTCAAGCGGTTGCGTGTCTGCCTGCCACCGTCGGTCTTCGAATCGATCCTTCACAGTTTGGGCTATTTTCCGTTCCCACCAGTGGTCCACAACTGGTTTATCAAAGGCCTTGGTATGTGATGTCCTGCCTGTGGGAAAGTGCATATAAAAGACAACATGCTGCTTATCGGAAAGAGTAGCCTATGTGGCGGCAGCAGGTTTCATCTAAAGAAATATGTCAGAATGGCCATATGTATGACGTCCAATAGCCGATGATAAGATAAAAATCTATGTGCTCTAGAGGCTTTTTTTTTTTTTTGGATTGTTTTCTTTAACGACCCCACTAGAGCACATTGATTTATTAATCATCGACTATTGGATGTCAAAGTGTGCTCTAGAGGTGTCGTTAAACAAAACAAACTTCTTTATGAGTGTGGTCTTTCATGAGCTTAACATTTGGATTTTCTTATTTTACTTTAATTTTTAAAAAATATATAATTATTAGTTATCATATATATATTTTATTATTTAACTTATTATTATTATTATTATTAGTTATCATATATTTCTTTTTATTACTAAAATTATTATTAATATTATCATTATTATTATTATATAACTTTTTGAGCAATGGGAAAAGCACAGTTTCACGTAAAATCTGATAAGAACAGAAGATGTGGAAATAAGTCATCCTTACACATTTTAGTAGAGATATTTTCACTTGAATTCAAACTTCGTGCTAGATGTATGATGTGAAATGCTCTTAACAACGTTGTTGTTTGTTATATGCACGCTGAGAATAGCATGATAGGACAATACGTACTGAAGACGGTTCAGGAAATGACTCACCAACAAATCTTTTGGCAGCCATTTTGTTTTAATGACGTGAACGACTTGTCTTTAGTGAGCATCGGTGGTCCAGCAGGACAACGTCGGCCTCTCAAGCTGATGACAGTGGTTCAACACCCGTTGGAGGCTGGCTCACACTTGACTGCGTGACAAAATAACGAAATGTTTGCATCCAATAGCCGATGATTATTAAATTAATGTGGTCTAGTGATGTCGTTAAAAAAAATAATTCTTGTCTTTATGAGTTAAAGTAAAGTTAGTTTTATATAACGACGCCTCTAGAGCACATTCATTTTTATCTTATCATCGGCTATTGGAAGTCAATCATATGGTCATTCTGACATATTTATTTAGATGAAACCCGCTTCCGCCACATAGGCTACTCTTTCCTATAAAGAGCAAGGGATCTTTTATAGGCACCGTCCCACAGACAGGACAGCACACACCACGGGCTTTGATGAACCAGTTGTGGACCACTGGTTGGAACGGAAAATAGCCCAAACTGCAAATGGGTCCACTTAGAAGGATCGATCCGACGACTGACCTGTTCACTGGCAGCCAAATGATTAACGATAAATTGTGTCATTAATATTGTATTATGATATAAATTCTATGGCACACGTAATTTCTCGACTTTATCATGAATTACTCCCAATTTGTGAAATTGACATTAGTATAGTATCAATTAGGTTGTAATGGCATGCATCTTAAAAATAATTTTTGTATTTTTGGAGACAATTATCTTCAGAGCATCTCTAAAGATTATGACATTAAAAATTATTATTTTCTTTGTTTTACATGGCACCCATGCTCATTTAATAATCTATATATTATCAAGGTTTACACGTACAAGAAATTCTGAAAATATATGTACATATTTGTGATATATGATTACTAGCAAAGATAAATTTCAATAACCAAAAATTTAACATGGTTGTTTGACCTAACTTGCTTGATAGGGGTTGTTACTAAAGAGTGCCTACAGGTTTTGGTCCACCAGTAATTTGAATGAGTTGAACTAAAACGTGTAAATTTTGAACTGTATTTTGTTGATATTTACAGAGGACAGGTGAAGAATTACAGTATTACAAGGGGAGAGCCTGTAGGCAGAACAGAGAGTACAGAATTCAGTGAAACACAGGTGAGGGATGTCATTATTAGTTAACCTTCATTAACAGACACTGTCAGTGCTAGGTAGGCATTCAGCAATTATGCAAACATGACAAAATGTTTTAAATACCCCTTATAGTTTTTTTTACCCCCCCCCCCATTTTGTAAGCAGACATAACATCTAGTGTGACATAATTGTTGAATGGCTCAATATCAATAAAATTTGGATCAAAGTTGCACTTAAGGATTTTCATCTCAATGCACCTAATTAAAAAAACCTCTGTTCTAAAATACTTAAAATAAAATATTGTTATGATTAATTCATAATATTGATGACAAAAATGTGAGTCACTGAAATTTTCATGAGCTTGTCAAATTACAGGTAAGAATATTGTGAATGGGAAGACATTTAATTCCATAGAATTGCATTTAATATTTATATGCTGATGGAAAGGGATTGCATGGTAAAAAATAGAAGTTTTAATTCCGTGCTGATGTTGTAATATACATGTATGTGTAACACACAAAACTTGCGGATTCAATTTTAGTATCAAGTGTGTCACTCGTTAACTCTGGTGACTTCATGACATAGTCTGGCCAAACAGTGTTCATTAAGATGGTGAAGTTCAGTTACAGCACATACAGATATTTTATTAAGTAGATTACAGAAGTTTAGGTGAAAATACTGAATTGGGATGTTATTGTTTCTCAACATGTCCATGAACATACCGTGCTGCTGCAAATTGTCCAATTTGTCACTTTTATCACGATAATAGACAAATGTTATTCTGTACTCAGGTCAGTTGAGATACATTTTGTTGTTGTAGGTATTATCCAGCCACACATTGACCAAACCAGTTACATTTACAAATGAGATCTCTTTATCTTTTCCCATCAGTATCTGTATTTTATTATTAACAACATATCCTACTTCAGACCTTAGTTTTTGAAAAATCCAGGCGAGTGATAGATCACACGCCTGAAAATGCTTAGGCGAGTGATAAATTGCTTGCCTGAAATGACTCATGCGATGAAAAATCGCCATGTTGTTTAATTAAATTTTGTCCATCTATGTTGGAAAACTTTGTTTGATATGATGTCGGAACAACTCAACTATTTTGCGAATTATACCGATACAACGAAATTGGCCAAGGTTTTCCTAATGTCTTAACACCACGAATGGAAATGATCGAGGATGACCAAATGGAATTGAAACAGACTGATCAAATATTGTACAGATACCCAATTAGCATAGCAAAGAAGAATACCAGTTATTTGTTTTTCCTTTTGAAAAATCATAGATATGATGAGTTATGAAGTCAATATACTAGTACATATGTTTGAAATATTTATAGAAGACTTGAGTTATTACGTAATGAGCCGACTGAAGTATGAAATTACATATTATTATTCTTAATTAGCTGAGTGATTTCCAAGTGGTACGAATGTGGTTTATCACACCCGTCGATTGAAATTAAGGTCTGTTCTTATATTTTTAATTAGTATCCTTTTTCCTTGATTTCAGTGATGTGTGTGTATGCTACATGTGAAATATAATTTATTTTTAATTTAAACATTATTTTTCTGCAGATTGATGAAGGAGGAGGTCCAGAGCGAATGTTTAAAGTAGTTTTTGTTGGTGACTCTGGCGTTGGGAAAAGCAGTTTTATATACCAATTCTGCAATGACCACTTTAAAGACAATTTCAGTGCTACTATAGGTAATTTTATCTCCCCTATAAGTTAATTTATCCACAAACTTTGTATTTATTATATGATTCAATGTCTACAAAATCATAACAGAAATAGTTTTTGCAGGACCACTTATGTAAGATTCATACTGTAAACATACTAAAAGTACCAAGAAATCAAATATTGAAACATTTTGAAAATTCCAATAAAAATTAATTTGGAAATAACCATTGGAGGCTGGCTCACACTTGACTACATGTTAAAATAACCAAATGTTTGACATCCAACATCTGATGATTAATAAATCAGTGTGCTCCAGTGGCATCGTCAAAAAAAGATGAGAAAGAAAAAAAATCACTAAACAATGTTTGTTCAACAGTTTGTGGTAATTTATTTCTGTTTAACCATTTAACATGTATAATTTACTAGTACACGAATGTGTTGAACATATCGTACTTTCTTATGAGAAAATTCAGACATATTCTCTTCTTGTTTTTTTCAGGTGTTGACTTTCAGATAAAAACTCTTGTTGTCGAGGGTCACATAATTGCTCTTCAACTATGGGACACAGCCGGTCAAGAGAGGTTTAAAGTTTTTAAATTGTCATAATTTGTTTAACAAATGTTGAAATCTAGTCTCGAAACTCTAGTTTAAAAACTCTAGCCTTAAAATTTGTTTAAGAGGAGTTATATATATGTCATCTTGATTGCCAATATTTCTGTAAATTTTTTGTATTCCTCTTATGTCACCGAATGGTGGTCTTGAGTGAAATAGTTTTGTTCTGTTCTGTTCAGAGGCTTGTACAACAAAATATATAGTTCATTAATTAAAAGTAACCATTAAAAAAAACCCCACACATTTACTGTTTGCTTGCTTTCATGACCAGTCATAGGTGGAGTGATATTGCAAACATATCCCTCTGCTTAACAATGTTTATTTTTGCCTTTAATTCTAAAACATAACTTGCTTTTGACACATTAAATATGTGAACCCTTTCAGAATTGATGGATCCATTCATTTGTCAATAAAATAGGCCTGCAGACCTGTTTGGCTATGATTATTCATTTTTAATTTAAACTGTGGTGTGTATAAATATTTATGATACATACTTATTTTTCTGATCAGATTCCGGAGTATCACAAAGCAGTATTTCCGCAAGGCAGACGGTGTTCTGATCATGTACGACGTCACGTCAGAATCATCCTTTGTTAGTATCCGAAGTTGGATGGATAGTGTCCGGGTAAAAACCTATTTCATCTGTGCAGTTTAATGTTGGCCTTTCAACTTGTTAACAATTTTTGAATGTTTAAATTACATTTTAACTTACATTTTTGTTTAGAATATCAATTTTTTAGAGTAGCTCAAAAAGGATTTTGCCTTGTTTGATTATTCTAGTGACAAACCTTTCCTAACAATATTTAAAGTAATACTTTGGGAGAAAGTAATAATTTATCAACATATACAGGCTTTTATTTCACTAATTTAGTTATTTTACTGACATTAAGTAGATTAGTAATTTAATGCAGAGAAGCATCTTGAAATTAGCAATAATTTTCACCATCAGCATGGGCAAAAATCCCTGGGGGTGGAGGAACACGTCCCCCCACATTTTGGATAGGGGGGTGTCTATAATTATCTAGGGGAGACGGGAAGACAGTGGGATGGTCCGACCCACCACTATTTGGACAGGTGGATGTTCTGTCCACCCACTTTTAGGAATGGATTTTTGCCCTTGACCATCAGTATCAGAAGTTATATTGTGATATATTGGTACTATAGTATTTTCTGCTGGAATAAGATGTCTCATTCGTACTACATGTATTGAACTATAAAGAATAACTATGTTTATTTTACTAGGAAGGTGTTGATGATGACACTGTTATTGTTTTGGTTGGCAACAAGAGTGAAGTGGATGATAAGCGAATTGTGAAAACCAAAGATGGATCTAGACTGGCTGAGGTAAGTTTATAAAAACCATCTCTCCAATTTTATCTTCATTTGTCTTTTGTCTTGAAATAAGATTGATCCTCTTCAATGGATCCATTTTAGCTATTTCTCGTCCAGCTAGTGATCCATGACTGGTGTAACAAAGGCCATCTTATGTACTGTCCTGTCTGTGGGGAAAACACTTATAAAAGATCCCTTGCTGCTTGCTATTTGAAAAGTAAAGTAAAGTTTGTTTTATTTAACAACGCCTCTAGAGCACATTGATTTTTGGACGTCAATCATATGGTAATTCTGACATATGTATTTAGAGGAAACCCGCTGCCACCACATAGGCTACTCTTTTCCAATAAGCAGCAAGTGGTCTGTTATAAGACTGTCCCACTGACAGAACAGCACATACCATGGCCTTTGATGAACCAGTTGTGGATCACTCGTTGGAACAGAAAATAGCCCAAACTGCTAATGGGTCCACTGAGAAGGATCGATCCAACCACCGACCGGTTCACAGGCAGACATGCCACCATTTGAGCTACATCCTGCTCCCTATTTGAAAAGAGTAGCCTATATAATGGTCATGGATTTCCTATGAAGACCGTGAGTCAAAAACACTGTATGTTTGGCTCCTGTTTGTTGTTGAATAAACAATGTACAGGGGTGTTGTTAAAAAAACAATACATTCCTTTCTCTCATTCCAGCCAGAGACAACAACTAGTTTAACAAAAGATGTGGTATGTGATATCCTGTCTGGGAAAATGCATGTAAACGTGCCGTTGCTGCGTATCAGAAAGAATAACCAGGTGCAGTTCCATGGGAGGGGGGCTCCCAGAGCACTCCCCCCACCCCCACCCACCCTAATTTTCGGGCAATGAACATTTTTCTTGTAAAACCCTAACTGCATGTACAGGCCAACGCAGCAATTACAAGTCCCATAAGCACTTCTTTGGTTACACTCCCCCTATTCATAATTGCAGGAACCGCCCCTGATAACCTTCATAATGGTAATGGATTTCATCTGTTGACCACGTGTTACGAATGCTGTATGTTCGTCTCCTAGTACCCAAAGTATAAATAAAGTGCTAATATAAAAAAAGTATTTAAAAATTGCATTCCTTTCAAGTACCTTGTTTGTCTTCAGATTGAACCATTGAGTAGGGCGGGTTTGAATACAAGGATTAAATAACATATAAATCAAGAAAAGGTCAAATATTCTTACTTCCTCAGTTTTTATTTCATTTTGTTTTTGATTTTTATCTTTTCAGGAATTTGAAGCTCTGTTTTTTGAGACTAGTGCTAAGACAGGAAGTAATGTGAAGGAAACCATTACAGCAATGTCAAAGTGAATACTCCTTACATTTTAACATTTATAATTCATCTGCATATAACATTAACCATCTAGATCACATAAGATACTTCTAATGATCAACAGACTGTGAAATGACTTTTAAAACAACTCTCTCTACATACACAGAAGGGTGTTAAACACAAGCCTAAAATGTTGCAACTATATCTATCATAAACAAGTTAAAGAGTCTAAACAAATGTGTTTTGGTGAACAAAATATATGCTAACCAGAGAGACTAGAATATTTACCTTTTACTCATCCCCATTAGTTTGTGTCCCTTCTACAGGTGTATATACATAACCAAAAAAAAAAAAGTATGCATGTAATCAATAGTTTAGAGTGAAAATCTAGCTCAAACGTTTGCGTGTCTACCTGTGAACCGGTCGGTCATTGGATCGATCCTTCTCAGTGGACCCATTTGCAGTTTGGGCTATTTTCCGTTCCACCCAGTGGTTCACAACTGTCCTGTCTGTGGGACAGTGCATATAAAAGATCCCTTGCTGCTTATTGGAAGAAGTAGCCTACTTGGTGGCAGCGGGTTTCCTCTAAATACATATGTCAGAATGACCATATGTATGACGTCCAATGGCCGAAGATCAGATAAAAATCAGTGTGCTTTAGAGGCGTCGTTAAACAAAGCAAACTTTACTTTTGTAATCAATAGTCATTTATTTCATAAACCAGAATACATTCATGGCAGATATTCAGGAATTAGGTAACCACACCAGTTAGGACGAGATGTGTGTCTGCAGTACTTAATATCACAAGTTGTGCACATGTTTGCTGCCAATGGACCATTACATTACCCCATGAAATAAAAATATTTCAACATTCATATTTTACTTTTTGGTTGAGTATATAACAACATTTTGAATTATGCCCCAAAACACACCACACCACTGGATCCACAATGGAGGTATATGAATGAAAATATATTACCGTATTTGACCGGGAATAAGCCCAGGAGAGTAAAGAAGTTCGTTTGCCATTTAGTGGTGGATGGGCTTATTCCTGGTCAAATATGGTACATTTATTCAATTATATGAATCAAATTGCAAGACTATTATCAGCTTGATTTTAGAGTGGAGTTTAAATAGGATTGGTTTGGCGTAGGATTAGAGGGTTGTTGGCATAAATTCACTGACATTCATTTTAAACATTGCTTGAATATTATAAATTAGACATTATAAAATAATATAAGAGGCGTCGTTACATAAAACAGACATTATAAGTTAATATTTGTAACATGTTGGTTTTAGATTGTTACGAGAGAAAGAAGATCATGCAATGGAAGCTGCATTGAAGCTAGAGGCACAGATTGCTGGTGGATCAAAACGACGTGCTTGCTGTTCGTAACTAGAAAACAGAGTCTGGGGGTATGCTATAAGTTTAAGTGACCTGCTTGAACACCAACGATAAGAGTGCCAGGAAGAGAATCTCAAACTTGAAGAGCAGAGTACTGCATCGCATACCACAAAGTGTCAGACTTTTCTTCAGTGCTAAATAACAATGACAGCTCATCATTTCTATAAAATAGAGGTGCATGAGATTTCATTTGGAGATTTATCTTACATATTCTGTGTTGACTGAGTACTAATGGAGAATGAATCTTAACAAAATCTTTAAGGAATTTGAATAAGCAGTAGAGAGTGAGGATGATCTCATTAATAAATGACAGACAGTTGATCATTTGAAAGATAAATATTTAAATCATTAACAGTAATTCTGTTTTTCTCTCATCTACTGAAAAATAGTCAATATTCTTGGAGCTGTGTGTGTTAATTTAAAGAGTTAGTCTTGCCTGTATGCTTAAAAAGGAAGATTTTGGTTACTTATTGTGCAGAAATTGTTCTTTGAAAAATATTATTTGAAATAGCTGTTCTAAGGTACAGGTTTTAAGAACATTTTTCTCTTTCAATTAATGTGTTAACCAAACTGAACATACGTTTCACTTTGTATGAACAGGTGATAGAAAATGTAGAGAAATTCTGTGTTTGAATTTGAAAAAGACATAACTAGAAAAAGTGTGATGACCTGTGTATTACAATAATAATGATTGCCGTCAGCTTGACAGTTATTTTTTTCTCACACTAGTGAGAACGAAAATATGTCTAATTGACAAAACAGTCTTTTTATGTGCTTTTATCCCTTTATGGATGAACCATAATCCTTGCAAGAACTAACTTATCTTCAAAGGTCTTTAGTCTCAAAGCTGGAGAGAGTTATCCACAGTTTCTAAAACACCAAATGAGTGTTAAATGAGTTATCTGCTGCTGTATATGGATGTAATTGTAATACATTAGTGTACTGTGATAACAGATTTAATACATGTATATACAGTAATCATTGAAGTGTCCAGTTATCCATTAAGACAGTTTACTATTCAGTTCATGTGCTAGTAACTGTACAGAATATATTATTCTAGTATTAGATATAATTCCATGTGTTGTATGTGGAAGTCTTAATTTATTGACATTTATTAAATTCGTTGTCTCAAAGACGAAGGAGTAAATATGTAATTTTGCCAAATTACGTAATAATGTTTTTAAAATTTGACATCTCATTGATTTGCCCTGTCTAAGATTTATTAATTAACTTATTAAAGGAGTGAAAGATAAAGTTATTTTCAGAATCGAAATCTATGACCCTATTAACATGAAAAAATTATTTTATGTCAATTTATAAAATTTTCAATATTTGCCCCTTCGTGAGAGCACAAACGAATTGTGGTAATGACAACATTAACAATGCATTTATTTCAGATCTGTGATTTGTAGAAAGTATTTAATTAAACCTGTATTAAGCAGCCACCTAAATGTGTAAGATGGTCTTAAGGGAGGTAACTGCTTATCACAGGCTATTTAGTATTTAATTAGCTAATCTGGATAAGCAGAAATGTTGTATCGTGATTTGTAGAAAGTATTTAATTAAACCTGTATTAGGCAGCCACCTAAATGTGTAAGATGATCTTAAGGGAGGTAACTGCTTATCACAGGCTATTTTTATGTATAGGTTAGAAGGCATTAAGACATTACTTCAGAAATAAGAAGGGGCGGAGCAAAGCAGAGCCCATTCTTATTTCTGAAGAAATGTCTTAAGCCTTCAAACCAATTTAAACAGCACAGCTTCATTACGTGATATGGGCGGGGCAACCGTCATTGCGTATGCATGCAAGTTTTGATATCATTCATTTCTAATCTTCGCTCACAGGTGGATGGCTTGATTATATTTAGTTTGGGTGAAATTTTTAATTTGTTTAATGATGGTGATTGGAATAGTTTAATGTTACACTGAGCGCAATGCTTCCTGTGCTGTGCCATTCTTGGAAAAGAAGGAGAATATTTCCAAAACTTTTTTTGAGACAAACACTACAGACTTGCCTTTGAAAAAAGAACCGGTTCAAAATGGTGATTCTCAAACACTGACAATCAAAGCACCCATGTGCATTAAAAACATTGTGATACCCTAAGGGGACAAAAAAATAATAAACTTCAGATATTAAGTGACGTTCGAAACATTAAAACTACAGGTATGAACCTTGATTTAGATACAATTGTAACACAATTTTATCAACTACAGCCCTTGTCGATGATGTCTGGCCAATTGTTTTGAAGTAATTTTTGTCACGTGACTTTTTATTAAGATGGCTTTTTTGGTGTTTCTTCACGATTAAGACGATCGAAATGCTGATGAGTGATTGAATTGGAGAGAAACTGAGGAAATGCTCTCTAAACAATATTAAAACTCTGTTTTTCTGTTTGAGGTTATCAGTTTTGGTCTTCATTTATAATTCTCAGGGGCAGCACAGTGTAAAAAATAGTGGTACGGTTCAAGATTGCCAAAGGCAACCAAGCCGAGCCTCTGAACAACTGTTACTTATGTAGAAATAACAGAAAAAAGTGGTATGGTCATGGCTGTACCGGCCGTACAGTCTGCGCCGTCCCTGATTCTGGTTCATGCAAGTGCTTTATGCACATTCATCTTCCTTGGTGCAGTGTTGAGCATTTGCTTAGCAAAGAACCAAGTCATTTTATTCCATGACCAACACGTTGCTGGGTTGATCCAAATGATCAATTTTTTATTTAGTCTGGCATTTTGGTACTTTCTAAATTCATTATTTTTCATTCAAAACTTTCATCCTATGTATAAATATCAGTTTGACATAGTATTTTGTCAAAAACATAGAGTATATTAAACAAGTTGCCATTTATTAATAAATTTATGTCCAGAGTGAAATTTATAATTGTTTTTGTCACAAGCTTTACAAAGGAAAATTCACAAGAGACATAAATTTGATAAATAGTAACGAGTTTATTTTTATTATTATCCCAGACAATTTTAATGATGCTACACTTTCAACTTTCTAATTGCATGAAATTTAGAGAAATGCTATCTATAATGTTATGGATGACATTACATTGTGCTTTTTCTTGTTTTAGTGATGTCATTTGTCCGTTTACTGAATTAAAATGATGTCATATTTAGTACAGGCAAACTTATTGGTCCTAATGGCCCGCAATTAAACCAATGCTGATATTTTTCTGTAGGAAAATAACTAATATGTTATGAGTACCCACTGGAGTAATAACAACAAATATGTACCAGGTTATGAGTGCCCACTGGGGTAATAACAACAAATATGTAATAGGTTATGAGTGCCCACTGGAGTAATAACAACAAATATGTACTAGGTTATGAGTGCCAACTGGAGTAATAACAACAAATGTGTACCAGGTTATGAGTGCACACTGGAGTAATAACAACAAGTATGTACCAGGTTATGAGTGCACACTGGAGTAATAACAAGTATGTACCAGGTTATGAGTGCCCACTGGGGTAATTACAACAAATATGTAATAGGTTATGAGTGCCCACTGGAGTAATAACAACAAGTATGTACCAGGTTATGAGTGCCCACTGGAGTAATAACAACAAATATATACCAGGTTATGAGTGCCCACTGGGGTAATAACAACAAATATGTACCAGGTTATGAGTGCCCACTAGGGTAATAACAACAATTATGAACCAGGTTATT
>JAULBS010125077.1:0-13841 GCA_032355785.1 Symmetromphalus regularis | reverse complement strand
CTCTGCCCCGGGCCCGGTGCCCTAGTCTTAGGACATTGGACCCGGGGGAGACGGGTCCGAACCAAATTGGATGTGGATCCGTATAAAAAAAATACTTCACCTCACCTTATCACAAATGCATGTAAGTTTCATTCGTAATTAATATGTAGAGCACAAAGACCTTTAAATTCCGTAGGAATATGTCTTTAAAATATATTGAGGATGAACTCCATATTTTGCATGAAAATTGAATGTCCACGGACGAACAACTTTTGCACCGTGATGGAAATTCTACGAAATTCAGGGGTAACCGACAATGAAAAAACGGTCCTTTTAAAAGTTAAAAAAATATATTGAGGAATAAATATAAGAAACAGTAACATCTGCAAATGTCACTGTAATTGATGATCTTTTGTAAAAGGAGAAGCTACAATTTCCGTATCCGCTTCGCTGAGCTGTTACGATAATAATAATAATAACAATAAGAAGAACAAAAACTTTTCTCTTTCCGCATGTGAGTATGCTTCATCTTTCACCTTTCACCTCACCAACGGTTGTCATCATGTTTTTGATAATGATTTATTATCTAAAATGATAAACCGTATATATACACAAGCCAGACTCCATGGAGGATCTGGCAAAATCGTGAGGGTTTTCACCATGAACCACTGTCAAAATAGTGATGATACCAGGTGTTAGATATCTTTGACGGGAATATGCAAAGGTATGGTTTTGATTATGATAAAAAGTAAAGTACAGTCACTTGACTCCTAACGTTTGAACGTACAGGTTTATATATATAATTTTTTAATTTTTAATATTTATTATTATTATTTTATTTTTTTGGTCATAATATGATTATGGTGTTTTTCTGTTTTAGTCATGGCTGAAAGTCAGACTTATACTGAGGGATATTCAACCATTTTTTGAAGTATGGCGCCAGTCTTTACGCCTGATAGAAGGTGAGGTGACCGTAAATGTGTAACAAAGTGTTAATAATTTAACATGTGTTAATGTTAAAACATACAGGGTAGCGTGTGAACAGGTCAGTTGTCGGATCGATCCTTCTCAATGGACCCATTTGTAGTTTGGGCTATTTTCCGTTCCGTTGTTTTGGGGAATTGCGGTAAATATTAACACATACATATATGACAGAACCTAATTTGGGGAAGAGGGAGGGGAGGGGGTTAAATGGACATGTACGCTTTTCAAAATAATAAAATATTACATAATATTATTTCTGAATCATCTTTTTTTTTTTTTCTATTTGTACATTTTATTTGGGGGGGGCGTAAAAATTATTTAAAAAAATAATGACCCCTTATTCGACACCCTGTTATGTCATTTTCACTTCTGTGTTTATAGTTACATTCATACACGTATTGTAAATATTTAGTCCTCATAAAAAATAACGAAAAGCTAAGACTTTATACTTCTTTTTTTTTAAACTGATTTATTTTAATAATTTTTATGTTGAACCAACGTTTGACCCACAACAGCCGATGGGTTTTTTTTTGTGCTGAGAGGGGTCGTTAAAAAAAACAAAAAAAACAAAAACATTTCTTCAAAGGTGTGATTGCATTTTTTTATTTTATTGCTAATTTTTTTTTTATTATTATTAAACACCCTAAATTATCACTTTATGATATACTCTAGATCATCAAGGCACTGGGGTCGTATCCTACTTTATATTTCTACGCTGGATGTTGGGTCTGAACTTTCTTCTCTTTCCTCTGTTGATATTTTTCGTCATAATACCAATGAATACTCTGCCAGAAGTTACCTACGCCAGATATTCCAATGATACCTCTGAACGTCTGTCCATCAAATGCTCCAACATTTACACGAATGAAACAGTATCATCAGGAAAAGTGTCCGACTTCTTCCTAGGAAGAGTAAGTTGTCAATTGCAATATATAAAGGAACGGTCCTAGTTTTATGACGACTGCCAAATGTTTTAGAATTGTAACCTTCTCACCTCTACTATAGAATGTTTGGCTTGAACTTTCTGGCATAAAATATATGTGCTCATACATCCATCCAATGCGTTTTTATTTGTAGAGATATTAGTAATAGCTCAAAATACATTTGAATTAGGATTATATACCTTTATTTATCTCATTATCTGTCTCTTTCTCTCGCTGTCTGTCTCTTCCCTTCTCCGTTTGTTAGTGTTTATCGTGCATACTTTGAAGTACAGATACATGTAGCTTTGCTCTCTAAAAATCTCCAGTTTGTTTTTAATTTATTATTATTATTATCATTATATGTGCCAAAAAAAACTGTGCTTCCGGTAACCCGACCGACCCCACTTAAAAACTGCCGAACCTAAAAAAATGTTTCCATAAAAATTGTAAGTCATACTTTCAGTCATTATCAGTCGTTTCCAGTTGTTTATTCCATACCTTTCGGTCATTCTTGGCTGTGTTTTTTTTATGGTAACCGCTTCCTGTATGCAACAACATCAACATGGCTGAAGCTATCTTGTCTGTCACCGTGAAGAAATGCCAGCAATAACTAGATATTTAAAAAACACACACAAAAAAGCCACCTACAGACCCTATTTTTTTTGGCATGTAATAGAAAACACATATTTGTTTGTTTAGCTTTATTATTTTTATTGTTATTATAAGTTTATGTGTACATGCAGGGCTGGATGGAACAGAGCTACATGTTCTACGGTTTCTACACAGATACTCGTCTTCTGAGTTGGTCCGGATCTTCAAACACTTACAATCTAACTTTGGCGTACATTCTTGTGATATTGTTCTGCTTGTTATTAAGTCTTGTTCTCATCGTAAAACGGTAAGTTGGACATCACTGTATCATGGGTTTTATACATGAATATAAACTGGATGCAGTATCTTTTAAAGACTCTTCATTGGCTACCAATCTTAGCACGAGTGGACGATAACATTTTGTCCAGTGCATTCCAGTGCATTCCAGTGCGTCCATGGAACGGCTCCTATTTATCTGCATGAGCTTCTACAGGTTTATTAACCATCTTGGTATCTTCGTTCTTGCCAGCAAAACCTACTGGCTGTCCCAGGATGGAAGCTTAAGTCTTTCGGCTCCCGTTTAGTTTAACTGCTGTGAAGAAATGGAATAAACTACCAGACACTCTTAAAAATGCCCCAAATATTTTATCTATTAAAAACGTCTTAAAACGGATTTGTTTACTCAGTACTTTTAATCATTCAATGTTTTTTTTTTATCTCCCTCCCCCCTCTTAAGCATTTATAATGACTCTTTATTTATTTGTTATTTTAATATCATACTACAAATTGTTTTACTATGTCATTTGATTTATGTAATGCGCTTTGAGCCTATCTTAGTGTGGAGTTTAGCGCTATATAAATTAATTTATTATTATTATTTTAGGCGTACATGAAAATGATAGAAATGTCCATCTGCTTGAAATTATGAACATTTAGGCAAACATTTTAACAACTTTCAAAATGAATATCAGAAAATATTTTACTTTCTGCATTCATTTATAGTATTGAACTAACACAAATGCATCTGCCATCTTCTTCTTTTTTCTTGTTCTTCTTTCACTTCCTCTTCTTCTCCTCCTCCTTCTTCTTCTTCTTCTTCTTCAGGTGGCAGAATCTAATTGAGTTGGTAGACCACTCGTCTGAGGTGTGTCTGGTCCTAAGATCGAACTCCTTCTATTGACTCATTCTTCAAACAAAAAAATTGTCCTACAACTGGTATACCAACGGCAAAAGTGTATGCTTTCCTGTCTGTGCAAAAGAACATATAAAACATATCTCGCTGCTAAAGGAAAACTAGTGGATGTCCTCAAAAGACTAAATGTCAAAATTACCAAATGTTTGACATCCATGATAAGTAATTTAATGCTCTCAAATGATGTTGTTAAATTACCCTCATAAAACCACCAAAAACAGTAACAATAATACAACAACAACATGCAGGCTTGTTGGGGTGGTGATGGTGGTGAGGGGGTTGACGTGCCCCTCACTTCTTAGCCTTTTTTATTATACGTTAATATTTACCATTGTAATCAAAATCAGATATAGAGTTTGTACCCGATCCGCCAGTGTTCCCCCCTCCCCCATCTCCGCATCCCAATCCCAAAGTCGTTCCAACAGGCCTGTCAACACTTTTCTTCTTCAGCGTTTAATCATACAAGTTAATGGCCAGCCAAAAATAGATTGACCTTTGAGCCTAAAATAGATTGTGCAGTTGATGTCACCGAGCGGTTATGTATCTATCTCACCATCTGTTCAGGTCCTGTTTCTCTGGATTGTGTGGTGACAGTTCAGTGGTATAACCACTGTGATCCTCACAACGTCAGGAGTCCTGTGTCCACTCATATCCGTGGGACCCCTGACCAAACCTGGGCAGAGAAATGTTTTTCTCATCAGGAGAAGCATCCAATCACAATCAATGCATCGGCCTTCACCTTATCGATGTAAATAATGAATCAATGAAGAGACGAAAACATTATGTTTTCGTAAATTTAAATGAGAAACACTATGACACGATGACTTTTCTACAACTTTTAAAATGAACGACTGTTATAAGATTTAACTGCCCCATGAAATACACCAGATTTTGTGTATCTTAATCTAAAATGAACGGAAAGGGTAGCCTATGTGGTGATAGTGTGTTTCCTCTAATTGTATTGTATTGGCGATCTGGCTTATAAAACGAGCGATCTGATTGAATAATATTTTTAAGCATGATATAAAAAATGTTTTCGTATAGATGGCGCTGTAAGAAGCCCAGGGTTTTATGAACGATATTTGTCAGGGGTCCCACGAACATGAGTGGACTCAGGATCTCTAACGTTGTAAGGATGAACATCTGTTTTCTTAGACATATTTTTAATAAAAGAAAAAAGGTAGTCTTTTTGAAAAATAATATATATATATATATGTATATATATATATATATATATATAAAACAAATGACATACATGCATATTCTGTTATTCTGTTGGTTAGCTCTGTATTGGTATTCAAAGAACAAGTAATGATGCGAAGGTATAACAGTCTGGTTTGTGATACGGTATTTGGAACCTGGGACTTTACACTCAGAGGCCATAGAAGCTCAAATATTCAACATACGTGTCTTTACAACGCATTTATGGTAAGTGAACACAGGGCCAGGTTTATAAGGGGGCAAATTGACCCGGCCCTTCTGCCAGAGGGGCCCCACAGACAAAGGACTTCTTTTATTAAAAAAAAGTATAATTATTATAAAATTAGTTCTATTCATTCATATTAGTTCATTTTTGTATTTGTCATGTAATTTAATTTCTATGTTGAGGGGACCCCGAACCTAAAGTGACCCGAGTCCTCAAGATCTAAATCCGGCGTCAGCATAAACATATTCATACTCAAGGGTGTGTGCAAGGGGTGTATAAACATTCTCTGAAGAAAATATTGAAAAACAAAATAAAAATATTGGGAATCAGAATTACCAGTCAGTTTTGGTTATGCTAAAGTCGTAACAGTTGAATAGTCGTTATTGCTATACAAATGCATGATATGACGTATTCAATGTTTCCGTTGTCAAACAATGACAATTTGTGATATTTTAACAATAATTTTTAAATCCAAAATGGCTAATCTTAGGTGACGGCCTTCACTAGCATTGACAAGAAATAGGCCTATTGATAACAAAAGCTTCTCATTTTTTGTTTTTACTCGAATTCAATTTGGTTGATATTATCAAATTCTAGGTTTACTATTATCGCAATTCGGCCCGAATCAGTTGAAATACACGTTATCATAATTTTAAAAATAAATAACTTAAATGCCTTTTCAAAGTCTTTGTTTTTTAACAGTTGTGATTACAGTTGTCTGAAGCGAGATGTAGCTCAAATGGAAGCGTGTCCGCCTGTGAACCGGTCGATCGTCGGACCGATCCTTCACAGTGGACCTATTTTTAGTTTAAGCTATTTTCTGTTCCAACTAGTGGTCCTCAACTGGTTCTTCAAAGGCCATGGTACGTGCTGTCCTGTTTGTGGAACAGTGCATATAAAATAACCCTAGCTAGTTATAGGAAAGAGTAGCCTATGTGGCGGCAGCGCATTTCCTCTAAATACATATGTCAGAATGACCATATGATTGATGTCCAATAGCCGATGATATGATAAAAATCAGTGTGATCTAGAGGCGTCGTTAAATAAAACAGACTTTGCTCAGGTTTTTTTTGTTTTTTACAGAATTGTCTTCTTGAGCAGAGGTACGTATGGCTGCATGCTCGAAGCATGTCGAGTTATTCTGGCATGCTGAAGCTGTACATGATCAGATTAGGTATACATATGGTTACTATAGTCTGTCTGGGCTTCTCAGCTTCGACCATCTACTACGTCACAGGCTGGTCATTAACCGTAAGATGTTTCTCTTAGCTTATTCATTAACATGGCAGTAGAATGTTGTTTACTCATCAAAATATTAAAGCCACAATACAGGGGTAGAAATTAAATTATTTTCACTCACCTGGAGGACTAGTAGCCTTAAAAGGTTACTCATCCCCACGAAAAATCACTAGTCCCCCTCATTTTAATTTTTAAGATTCCAAAAATTTCTACTGGCCCAGGTATGCTTTTACTCGCCCCAGGTATGCTTTTACTCGCCCCAGCGATTTTTAATTGCCTCGGGCGAGGGGGCGAGCGTTAGTTTCTATCCCTGCAATGTGAAAAAACAGTATGTAGATTTGGTTTTTAAAGAATGCCATCCTATTATAAGGGACCTTCCCCTAATGATACGGTGGTTAATGTGTCGAACTCACGGTACTGTAGGTACTGGGATCAATTCCCAGTTGAGGTAAGGGATTTTTAATCTCGATGCCTATTCCAAGCCATTTGGTAGGTATGTGCCACTTGCTCCAACCACTGGTCCACAACTGGTTTATCAAAGGCCATGGAATGTGCTGTCCTATCTGTGTGGAATGCACATATAAAAGATTCCTGCTAAATGGAAAGATTAGCTTATGTGGTGATAGTGGGTTTCCTCTAATGGTCATGAGTCGCAAAACTGGCAGAATTTATGAAAGGTGATCATCATTCATTTATCTTAGATGCGTGTAACTCTTAAACGCGGACAAAATCACACTTGTACGCTTGTGGCTAAACACATGCGTTTATCGTATCGTATCAAAAATGAACACGTGCGACTAGCTATCCGCGTGTAACTAGTGCGCGTATAACAAATTGAAATGATATTTTATTGAAATGTATATTACCATTAATTTTTTTTAAATATTACAACACCATGTCATAGTTTTCTCGTGTTTCAATTACCATTAAATGGGAGATGTTAAGTGTGCTATATAAAACAAAATTAATCACAAATATATTATTAATTTTTATTACCGTATTTATTTGACAATAAGGCGACGTAGCCTATAACACGGGGAGAGTTTTTTAAGTGTCCTGGGGGAGGTTTTTGCTTCGACTCGTTTGTAAGACGGGGTGAAATTTCCGAGAATTCCTGTAGCATGTTGCCGCCGATGTTTGCTGAAAAACCATTATAATTAACATCCATGCACTGACATACATATTACCGAGTGCTATTGATCAGAAATTTACTCGCATGCCTTTGTTTCAGACATTATTTTTATCATTTATCCATACATTTAGCGGTCCTCCATTTTGCGAGTACCGAGTAATCCAAGCAATTAAAATGAACTTTAATAAAGAATATTCATATATTAATGTTCATTTAATAAACATTACTCACTTTTATTTGTTATTTTATCGATAATAAACGTTCATATATTTTTTCATTTATCTGTGAACAATTCTGTAACTATAAAAACGAATTAACTGTTTATCAAAACAAGAAAGCGTTGCGATGCACTATCAGTGTTTATAACTCCACTAATTGTTTTCTGGGGTTTATTTTCATTGGTTTGATTGATTGAAATATATTTTACTGCATATAAAATACACAAAAGGATTTGGCACAAGTTATCCAACTTACGAGGCCCTCTCCTAATTACATACTATAATAAAATAATAATAGGAGTAGTGATGGCGACAACAATTTTTTTTCTTCAAATTTATCAGTGAAAAATGCTAATAGAAAGGAAGAAAAGGTAAAAACATTCGTGCTATAAATATGAGATAAGATATAAATTAAGGAACAAAAAAGAAGGAAAGAACAGTAATAATTTTTTTAATGATATATTAATATATTTATTATTGATTTAATCTTTTTTTCACTCAGACATCTCAACTTTATTAATATCATTGGTGTTAACCGATAGCAATAATGAAAAGAACGCATAACCCACGTGTATTAATTAAAAATAAACACTGCTTGTAGCCATTCAGCCAATCCAAAGCGACTATTTATGTCAATCAACTGTTTTGACAATGTTCATTGTCCCAGTAAAACGCATACTCCCTCGGACCCTTAACCTAATTAATTTCCATATAAAGAATTAATTTTAAATATAAACATTTGATTTGTCCATAGAAATACTTCATTCAACTACTTACATAATCACCGCATCTCGCTTATTATCATTTTAAAAATTATAATGAATTATACTCACGGACAAATAAATCGGAAACAAATAACGTTTTTTCCCCCGTTGAAGGTGTGACGTATATATTTCGATTCACGTAACGGATATTCCCCCGTTAGCTGTTTTTTTTAAACTTCTGAATATTTTTGTAGCTGCAAAAATATTTCGTAACAATTTATTTCGCTTCACGAGGAGTTCCGACTTTGAAATTTGAAATTTTTAAATGTAAAAAAAATCTGTCGAATCGACATGGAATTCCCTATACCATGGTTCAGTTAAAATGTCTTGTGTGATATGGAAGCGAGATTTATTATAACAAATGCATGTAAGTTTCATTCTTAATCAATATTTAGAACACAAAGCCCCTTAAATTTCGTGGGACTATGCCTTTAACACTTGATGGCCTATTGGGAACGTCTTTTTTTCTTTTTGTAAAAAAAATTATATTAAAAAAAATAAAAACAAAACATAAAATTATATATATATATATATATATATGATTTTTTTTTAGACTGGACTTATTCACGTATTTGGGCTTTGTTCTTTAAATATGTGTTAATGTAGGTGAGCTTATTCATGAGGATGGGAATATTTCCGGTAAAATACGCTATCGACACATGGTTCTGTTCACGCACCAGAAATCTGCCATTTTCGTGACCATCTACTGTAACCGATCAGTGGCGAAGACAGCGTTTTGAGTTTGGATCATGCTTATAAGACGGGTTGGGTTTTTAAGGCTGGTTATGGAGGGAAAAAAGAGTCTTATAGCCAAATAAATATGGGTAATCTTATAAATGGAAGAGCAATAGATAGTTTGTGCAAAGGAAGAAGCGAATCCGTTTTGTAGTGTGTTGAAGGTCCACTTTTATGTTGTATAATAAAGCTGGAAAAGAATCTTTAGAAATTCTACCTCGTTTTATGAAATTCACGTATGTAAATTCTTCCAGTGGATTACATCCATCTTTAAAAAATACGTAAAGCTCGTCCAGGCGCGGATGCATGATTTCTGAAAGGGAGAGGGTCCAAATGTGATGGGTGAATAAGACTAGGGAAAAATGGTTAATTTTCGCGTCCTTCTACTCGGAAAATATATATAAAAAATGTCTTGAAAAGTGGTGTCCAGACCACCTGGATCCGCTACTGTCGTCTATGGAAGTAATTCCAGTGTTGTTCCACCTCTTCCTGGGCAATTTCAAACACAACACATCCATTATGATAGTCCGAGTTTCTGACATTAGACAGCTGTTAATTACATTAGTAAATAAATGGTCAATATTAGAAAATGTTAGTTTATTCTTGCAACACGTCAATAAGCGATTAATATACGGAGTATTTGTTACAAACGAACTAGAAAATCTTTGATCTAAAGGTAAGTACTATTAGATTTGTCAATAGTTTCTTACTAAAGCTATATTTGCCGACTACTCGCTGGTGGCTGAAAATCTGCTAGTTTTTAATATAGTGTGTTGTCTGACGCTAGACAGCAAACATCAGTAATTAACAGCTGTCTAACGTCAGAAACTCGGACTACTCATACGTTAGCCTACAACTTGGATAGAAAGTGAAACAATCAGCTGATGTTTTTCCTGAAAGAAAACTCTACCAGTTCTTACCATGTACCCTTGGTGATTTTCAGATATTATGTGTTATTCTTCCTGCTCTGTCACTTTCGCCGTTGACGTTGACCAAGATGTGGGCAGATGATGTCCTACAGGCATGGCCGTAACTACACTGAAGCAAATGCCTCATATCGAAATTAACGATTTTTTTTATATACAAAGATTTTATTTAAAAAGTATAAAATAAAATAGAAAGGATTAAGTGTTTTTGCCTCATTTAAAAAGAGTCTAGTTACTGCCATGACAGGTGTTTGATCGGATAAAGATTTGGTGTCACTGCTGGCCATCGTTGTGTGTCGATATTTTGAAATGTGTTTCACGTCATTCCATACTTATTCATAATATTTTAATTCAAATATAGCCTGCTTATTTAATTTTGAACATTATGTTACAAACAATTTGAACGAGTGCTGAGCAACGGAAACGTCCATTAACTTAAGGGAGATAATTCGTGGATGAACTTTTTTATTCTAGAGACACGAGTTGAATATCTTCGCTTCGCATGTGATACACTGACAGGTAACGTTTAACGTGAACATTTTTTTAAAAGTGAAACATGCAGATTGGCTATATGTTGATTTATTGACCCAGTCTTTGTACCATTATGGAAATGATTAATATAAAACTGGAACCATTGTGCATTGTGAGTTGTAAGTGTTCACGAATCAGTAACGTCAGACGCGGTTTTGTTTGAAGGTACCATAGCATATTTTGTAGCTAAATGATTGCAACAAATTATACTGTAAAGATACTAATCATATGCCTCCTCTGATAGTGTGAGAAAATGTACATTTGATATAGAAATTACAATAAAAGAGTTTATTTTATTTAACGACACCACTAGAGCACTTTGGTTTGTATCTTATCATCAGCTATTGGACGTCAGTCATATGGTCATTCTGACATTTATTTAAAGGAAACCACTGCCGCCATATAGGCTGCTTTTCCGATAAGCAGCAGGGGGTCTTTTATATGCACTTTCACACAGACAGAACAGTACATACCATGGCCTTTGATAAACAAGTTGTGGACCACTGGTTGGAACGGAATATAGCACAAACTGGTAATGGGTCCATTGAGGAGGATCGATCCGACGACCGACAGTTGCAATCCCGCTCCTATGTACGAGCAATAACGCCAGTATATGTTTAAGGTAGCATAGCAAAACAAATTACCAGTTAACATATATAAATGTTTTGTAGCTAAATGATTGCCAACAAATTATACTTTAAAAAAATGCTAATCACATGCATCTTCTGATAGCGTGAGGAAATTTATAACGTGACATAGAAATTACATTGAAATGATTGAAACAAATCTATGGTGGTGTGCAACCTTAAACCCAGTCTATCTTGACAGGCAGAAATGACATTGTATTAATTGAAACAGACACATAATGAGCACGCCCCTGGCTTTGGTAATCTCACACACGACGGTTCCAAGAAGTCATTTACAACGTATCGCAATTACGATTCATTTAAACCCTAATAAGATGTGACATTCGTGAACTTTAAACCAGTTAATACCAAACACATTCATCAGTTTCTAGTCTCACACCATATTTAAGAGAGTGACTGAGATTTTAATTTTTCTTTTCTTTTTTCTTTCTTTCTTCTCTCACACTTTCTTTTTTCTTTCATTCTTCTTAAATTGTTTTTCTTTCTTACTTTTTTCTTTATCTTTCTGTAATTTATTCTGTTTGTTTCTTTAATTATTATTATTATTTTTATATTCTTCTTTACGTTTTTCTTTCTCTCAGTAATTCGTTCTGTCTATTTTTTACCGTAAAATACAGTTAAAATGCATTAAGCAAATTGGTCAATACACGATAGAGAATAGGAGAAGAAGAAGCAGAAGAAGAAAAGGATAAGAAGAAACTAAATGGAACTGTAGACTGCTTTTCTCTTCCTCATGACCGTGACGTCGATTTCTGATCTGTTTCTTTTGATCGTCAGTATATTTTAAAATTCCTTATAGTGAATATCCAAACATCAGGCACGCTGCATTATTTGTTTCGTGTGAAAAACACTTTATTTCTAATTTAAAAAAAAACCCGTAGCTAAGTGATAAAGTTTGTTTTATTTAACGATGACTCTAAAGCTCATTGATTTTTATCTTATCTTATCAATCATATTGTCATTCTGGTATTTATTTAGAGGAAACCCGCTGCGGCCACATAGGCTACTCTTTCCAATAAGCAGCAAGGGGTCTTTTATATGCACCCTCCCATATAAAGCACAGCACATACCATGACCTTTGATGAACCAATTGTGGACCATTTGTTGGAACGAAAAATAGCCCAAGCTGCTGTTGAGTCCACAGAGAAGGGTCGATCCGACGACCGACCGGTTCACAGGCGGACATGCTACCGCTTGAGCTACATCCCGCTCCAAAGTGATTGAGAGACGTTAAGGAATTTTCCACATACCACCTTGTCTGTAAGTCGAGATTTAAGTAAAATATCCATCCGGTTAGCTTTTATTAATGATACTAAATGTAGATAATTTTCTATTATGATAATGCATCCTGAAGTTTAAAATCATTTAACTTCTTTACTGTCGTATCCAAATGGATTTGTGGTTGCTTATACTTACTTTTCGTGCTTGTATCCAATTAAGGTTCAAACACGTTGGTCTGGCTCTCGGCTCAGCTTCCTGTGTAATCTGTCTTATCTAAGAAAGAGATATGTGTCAGTAGGAGAGACGAAAAATGCCGCCACCACACTAATGTGACTACGTTTACCGATGTTTGGTTATACTTATATTCGTGGTTATATCCAATTAAATTTTAAGCACGCTCTCGTGGGAACACAACTCTGCTTCAAGTGCCGTCTGTTTAGAACAGGCTAGTGTTTGTAGGAGAGACGAAACCCGCTGTCACCACACTAATGTGACTACTCTTATCGATAGTTGTGCTTGTTTTCGTGGTTATATCCAATTAAGGTCCAAGCACGCTGTCCTGGGCTCTCAACTCATCTTCCTGTGTGGTCTGTGCAGGATAGAGGTTAGTGTTACTAGGAGAGACGAAACCCACTGCCACCACACTAATGTGGCTACTTTTACTGATAGTTGGCTATACTTAATTTCGTGCTTATATCCAATTAAGGTTCAAGCACGCCGTCCTGGGCGCTCAACTCATCTTCCTGTGCGGTCTATCCAGGACGGAAGTTAATGCCAGTAGGAGAGGCGAAACCCGCTGCCACCACACTAATGTGGCTACTCTTACTGAATGTTGGTTGTACTAGTTTTTGTGCTTATATCCAATTAAGGTTCAAGCACGCCGTCCTGGGCTCTCAAATCAGCTTCCCGTGATGTCTGTGCATGAGAGAGTTTAATGTTAGTAGGAGAGGCGAAACCCGCTGCCACCAAGTAATGTGGCTACTCTTACTGAATGTTGGTTGTACTTATTTCCGTATTTCTATCCAATTAACGTTCAAACATACTGTCCTGAGCACACAACTCAGCTTACCGTGATGTCTATCCAGGACAGAATACAGGAGAGACAAATAATATATTAGTAAACATCCATGCACGCGCACACACACGCATCCACACATGGTCAACGTACGCAAACACAAACATTTAAATTGATATATTATCCAAAGTCAAGTATCACCGTCATGCCAAATTGCGTCCCATTAACTGGAACTGGCTATTGGCATGCGCAGTTGAGTCACATAGTACACTTAACGACATCAATGTTTACGTTGTTGAATTTAGTAATGCAATCAAT
>JAULBS010125066.1:0-13842 GCA_032355785.1 Symmetromphalus regularis | reverse complement strand
AGAGAGAGAGAGAGAGAGAGAGAGAGAGAGAGAGAGAGAGAGAGAGAGAGAAAGAGAGAGAAAGAGAGAAGGAAAAAAAAGGGGGGTAATGGAGAATTAGTGAAACACATATATACACTCACTTATATAACATAATAAAGATGGTTAGATGTACATACCATGTTTACCCATTTTTCGACTGAGATTTGATCCCAGTACCTACAAGCCAAGAGTCTGACAGCTTAACGACTACACTACCGAGGTGGGTCTCTACCGACTGAGCTAGATCCGGTATAGGTAGGCTGATCTATGTTTAATGTACAGCTTATGATGGAGTAATCACAAACATGTGGTTCTGTTACAGTCTGTGAGATATCATCACACAAGTGCTGGACAGACATTAAACATTTCATTAGATTTCCTATCGCAAATGACCAGGCATTCATTTTGCAAATGGCTCTATTGACTTTTTGTCAGTTTCGGCCAATAGGCTAGTCTACCCGCAGATGAGACAATTTCTGCCCAATTACACTCAAGTGACCATGAGGTTGTCGCGATGACGTGCGATGTCGAGACCAGATAGTAGAAGACGTCATTTGGCTGTGGAAGCCACAGCATCACCTTCCTATTTGTAGGATTTTCAATAATGAAAATGGGACTGGCAGAGGTCGGGTGTGAGGAGGTGGGGTGTTTAAATATTAAATATATATACCATATAGCAGAAGACGTCATTCGGCTGTAGAAGCTACATCATCGCTTTCCTATTTGTAGGATGTTTAATAATGGGATAAGAGAGGGAGGGGGGAAGCATTTAAATATTAAATATCTTATATATACCAGATAGAAGAAGATGCCATTCGGCTGTGGAAGCCATAGCATTGCTTTCCTATTTGAAGAATTTTTAATAATGTGGGACTGGTGGAGTGGGGGAAGGTGGTGTTTAAATATTAAATATCTTATACATGTATATACCAGATAGTAAAGACTACATTGAACTGTGAAAGCCATATCATTTCTTTCCTATCTGACCAATGTTTCGTACAGGGAAACTGCGGGAAAGGGGTGTGAATATTTAAATATTAAATATCATATATATTGGGGATTTCATAGTAATTTTTTGTGACAGATGTGACATTTTGACACTATAAAACAATGTTTCCATGAAAATGTGTACACTTTTCTCTACATTTTGTGTTAACAGAAACCATATAAGGTATGTTTGTAACACTCAAGAACAAACATTTTGTAATTATATTTTTGGAACAATTTACTTATTAATATGTGTGACGGACGTGACATATATAAATTAGATATTGGATGTCAAACATATGGTAATTCTGACATATTTATTTAGAAGAAACCCACTGCCATCACATAGGCAACTTTTTCTGATAAGCAGCAAGGATTACTACCAACCAACAAACCAGAATAAATGGTACAGTGTGCATATATCAGACAGTATATAAAAGAACTGGTCCTGCTTATCGATAAGTGTAGCCACATTAGTGTGACAGTAGCAGGTTTTGTATCTCCTACTAAGACTAACGTGTGCTACAGACAACACAGGAAGCAGAGTATTGCTCCCAGGACAGCATGCTTGAACCTTAATTGGATATAAGCATGAAAATAAATACAACCAACCAGCCAGAATAATTGGTACAGTGTACAAATATCAGACAGTGAGTATAGAGTAGCTGTACGGATCACCATTCTGAACGAGGTTAACATGCTTGTGTACATTCCTCATCAGCTGTTACTGACAATGACACTACAGTTTATTGGTAAACACCGTTATTAACGACCGCCAACTGCAACTGTAGTGGTGTCTTATCGGAGTACTCGCTAAATTATCTCAGCATGCAATCAGTCTTTTAAATGGTCAGCTCCATTTCCCTCATTTCTTTTTTCCAATTAGCTTTGCCTCATCCATGCATGCATAAGGTGTAAGCATGCAGGCAGGCATGAGAACATACATAAACATAAACAGCCCATTACACACTTACAATTCATATACAAGGAGCGGGAGGTAGCTCAAACGGTAGTGCACCGCCAGTTAAACGGTCGGTCGTCGGATCGAACCTTCTCAGTGGACCCATTTGCAGTTTGAGCTATTTTCCATTCCAACCAGTGGTCCACTACTTATTCATCAAAGACCATGGTATGTGCTGTCCTGTCTGTGAGATGGTGCATATTAAAGATCCCTTGCTGCTTATCGGAAGGAGTAGCCTATGTGGCAGCAGCGGGTTTCCTCTAAAATACATGTCAGAACGACCATATGATTGATGTCCAATAGCCAATTATACAATAAAAATCAATATGCTCTACAGGTATCATTAAATAAAACAAAATTCACTTTACTTTTTACAATTCATATACCAATTAAGAAATAGAAAGACGGTAATGGAATACATTCTAGGTTTACTGGTCACTTGGGGCCTGTCGGACACTATTTTATTGGTCAGGCCCATACATAGTGTATAATATGACTATTAAGTATGGGAAATGGGATTCAAGCTGCCACACAGGCTCTTTCCAATAAGCAGCAAGGGGTCTTTTACATGCACTTTCCCACAGACAGGACAGCATATACCAAGGCCTTTGATCAACCAGTTGTAGAATAGAAAAATAGCCCAAACTGCAATTGGGTCTACTGAGAAGGATCGATCCGACAACTGACTACTTCACAGGCAGAAATGCTACTGTTTTAGCTACATCCCACTCCCTTGTGCCAATAGTCATGACTTTTCACTTGATTTTCTCAATATGTTGTTTGGCCTTGGTGATGTTTGGCCTTGGTGATGCTTAGCAACACAGTTTTAGAATTAATCATTTTACAATATAAGTCATCTCTATCATTAATTTATTTTTGCAAGACTCGTGGACAAACATGGATTTGTTTTCTGATCACGGAATTATGCAAGAAAAACAAACAAACGCGTGCAACGCTATCAAAAGAACACTGAGCATATTTCACTGAAACCGAACACAATAAATTAATGCCAACGGAAATTGACAATTTATCCAACTAAATTGACAATTTATCCAACTGAAAAGCTCAGACATAAATTCACCAATCAAATCGGGCAATATGACAAGAGACAACCAATCAGATCGAATGACAGAAGAGTGTGAAGGGGCTGTTCAGATGATGGAAGCATTGAGTACAGTGTTTGGGCAGCAGACGGGAAATGCTTGATATGTCGTTACTCTACTGATGTAGCACCAGATAGGGAATGCATGGAGATAAATGATTAGAGAAAAACTTAATAAGTGCTGGTCAATGGACAGCGCTGACAGAGATGGACTACCAGGCTGGGCTCCGATCACAACATTCCGCTCACCACTTTGGCCCATTCCTCCTTGTGTGTGTTACATTTCATATTCATATTTCAGGTGTGGATGCAGGATTTCTGGAAAGTGGGTCCAAATGTGATGGAAAAGAAACGTTTTTATTTAACGATGCTTCTAGAGCACACTGATTTTTATCTTATCAACAATTGGACGTCAATCATATGGTCATCCTGACATATTTAGAGGACCCCCTCCCCCCGCTGCCACAAGGGCTACTCATTCCGATAAGCAGCAAGGAGTCTTTTATATGCACATACCACAGCATTTGATGAACCAGTTGTGGATCACTGGTTGGAATGGAAAACAATTGTTATTTCCAGGTCTCGAGACTGAATAAACAAAGATTGTGTTTTTAGTCAGTGGCAGGTTGATTGGTTGTATTTATTTTTGTGCTTATATCAAATTAAGGTTCAATCATGCTGTCCTGGGCACACCACTCAGCTTCCAGTGCTCTCTGTCCAGGACAGAGTTTAGCATTAGTAGGAAAGACAAAATCTGCTGCCGCCACACTAATGCAGCTACTCTTATCGAAAAGCAGCAAGGGATCTCATATATGTTTTATCCCACAGACAGTGTAGCACATTCTACAGGTTTTGATAAACCAGTTGTGGACCACTGGTCTGTGTATTTTTATCTTATCATCAGCTATTGGAAGTCAATCATATGGCTATTCTGACATATTTGTTTAGCCACATAGGCTACTCTTTCTAATAAGCAACAAGGTGTTTTTTATATGCACCGTCCCACAAACAGGACAGCACATACCATGGCCTTTGATGAACCAGTGGTGGACCAATGGTTGCAAGGAAAATAGCCTGAGCAGCAAATGGGTCCACTGAGAAGGATCGATCTACTGGGGCCAGTATCAAGGACATGACATCAGCATGGACTAGTTCAGAAACACAACCTGTCAGAGTCGCGGAATGTGCATAAGAGTGTTTAGACATGTTGAGATGTGCGGGGATATTGTGTGGGAGTAATATAGTGTGTTCAGTTCAATCATGAACTGTCAGATCATGGTGAAAACATTAAAATTATCTTTTTCCAGCTCTACCCATCCATCAAAAACTCGGCCAGTTTACACTTGTAATTGCAGCCAGTGTTTTCCTAACATCAACGGATGCAGTGTAAGAGGAATGGTGCCATTTTCATTAGTCTGCTATTACTCGTGATCAACAATACAAGTCTCTCAACACTAAAAAGTAAAGTTTGTTTTATGTAACAATGCCTCTATAGCACATTGATTTTTATCTTATCATCGGCTATTGGATGTCAATCATATAGTCATTCTGACATATTTATTTAGAGGAAACTACTAGGCTACTCTTTCTGATAAGCAGCAAGGGGTCTTCTTATGCAACATCCCACAGACAGGACAGCACATACCATGGCCTTTGATAAACCAGTTGTGGACCACTGTTTCAATATGACCACAAAGCATAATCTTATATATTACAATGGCGTAGCTTCCATTGAGGCAGTGAGTCAACTGCCTCACTAGATTTTTTTACAGAAAAAAAAATGTGATTAAAATTATAAAAGTTGATTAAAATACGAGAAATAACTAGCATTGTAAAAACATACCACTTTAAAATGTCTTATCAGTCTTGTTTCAGAGAGGCAATAACTCTCATACATAACTCATAAATAGAAAAAAAGACCTAAGCTACGCCAATGTATTATTTGAAACTAAGAAATTGAGTGTTTTTGCTTCCATTATATAATTATTTTAGCCTGCTTCAATGTTAGCATTGTTCGTTCCCCTGTTCCCATCCTGTCCTACCCAGGGTCCAAGGAAAGATTTTTTTTTTTTTAAACAACACCCTAACACATTGTTTATTCTGTGACTATTAGTTACATGTATCAAACTAAAAGTATTTGGAACTCGCTGTATTATATATGTTCCCCCATGGATAGGATAATAATAATAATAATAACAATAATGATAATAATAGTAATAATAAAATTCTCTATTTTCAGAGGGTACATTGTAATTGTAACTGGTCTTCCATGAGGCCCTCTCTTGTCTACACATTTACAAATGTACATACAAATATTATACATTTAGTATCATTGTTATTTTGTCTTCAAAATATTTTTTTCCATCTAAGCTACCTGTTTACCTGTAATTATAACATATATAAAAACTTCATTATTTGGAACTTAGATTTTTAGTATCTTAGTGATAAGCTTGTTGTCTTGGCAGGCCACGAAAGATGTCTGATGCAGGGATAATATATTCACTAAGATATTAAAAAGACGTAATTGAAATATCCAATATGGCAGAATTTACTCACAGAGAAATAGCAAATAAAATAATACTTAATTCATTATGTTCAGAGGGTAATATATTCAATATTGCAAATGGTCTCCCATGAGGCCCTCTCTAGTCTACGTATTTACCTGTTTACCTGTAATTATAACATAAAAACTTCATTATTTACGTCTTAGTATCTTAATGATATACTTGCAGGCCATAAAAGACTTTTTATGCAGTGGTAATAATATATCCACTAAGATATTAAAGAGACTGTAATTGAAAAATCCAATATGGCAGAATTTACTCATAGAGAAACAGCAAGCAAAATAATACATATCATAGCACATATGATGTTTGTTAAACCAGTTGTGTACCACTGGCTGGAATGAGAAAGTGCCCAAATGGGGCCACTAAGGAGGATCTGTTCAAGTTATAAAAAATAGATAAGATAAAAACTTTAATGCATATTACATTCCAGTAGCATGTTTGCCTGTGAAGCAGTCAGTCATCAGATCGATCCTTTTCAATGGACCCATTTACAGTTTGGGGTGTTTTCCGTTCCAACCAGTGGTCCACAACTGGTTTATCAAAGGTCATTGTATATGCTGTCCTGTCTGACAGACAGTGCATATAAAAGACCCCTTGCTGCTTATTGGAAAGAGTAGCTTATGTGGTGGCAGTGGGATTCCTCTAAATAAATATGTCAGAATAACCATATGATAAGACATCCAGTAGCTTATAAGATTAAAATCAATGCGCTCTAGAGGCATCGTTAAATAAAGCAAAAGTTACATTCTTTTTTTGCATATTACATTCCAATTTCGGAACAGAATGACCTATGATGTAGTAAGTAAGTACATCAGGCTGACATTCTGCATCTTGAGGTATCTTAGTTTCCAATCGGATGTCATACCTTCGAGTGTCTTGTACACCAGCCAAACTCCTGCTACCTATTTTAGAGCCTCGTTCATCTAGCGGTAGAATGTCAAACTCTCAAGCTGATGACAGTGGTTCAAAACCTGTTGGAGGTTTGCTCACACTTGACTCTGTCAAAATAACCAAATGTTTAACATCCAATAGCTTATGATTAATAAATCAATGTGCTGTAATGGTGTCATTTAAAAAAAAACCTATCTATTTAATCCCTAATAGCCAATGATTTATTTGTTTGTCATTAAATATCACTAAGCTATCTATTTAATCCCTAATAGCCAATGATTTATTTGTTTGTCATTAAATATCACTAAGCTATCTATTTTAGAGATGCTAGATGAAAGATATTAAATTTGTTCTGTTTACCAAAGGTCATTATTGGGGAGGGGGTAGTGGATGAGGGTTCAGGTATGTGGGACATGAATTATAAACCTCTTTTCAGCTGGCAAGGGTTTAAAATGTCTTTTTATTTAAAGTCATTAGAGCACATTGATTTATTAATCATCGACTATTGGATATCAAATATTTGGTAATTTTGATATAGTCAAAATGTATGCCAGCCTCTGATGGGTTTTGAACCACCATCTTTAGCTTGAGAGTCCAGTGTCCTGTAAAATGTGATTTTGATACCTTGTTTTACGGTTGCTTGAGAGTTGTTTTCTATCTTGACATATTCTTGTCCACAACTTTATTTCTATTAGGGTTTTTATTGTTGTTGTTTTTTAATGACACCACTAAAGTACATTTGATTATTTTGACACAGTCAAGTGTGAGCCAGCCTTCAATGGGTTTTGAACTACTGTCTTCAGCTTGAGAGTCCAATGTTCTACCACTGGACCACTGAGGCTCACAATCTATTATTTATATACTTAATATAAAACATTAATGTATGATGTTCTTTGTGGAATTCCTACATTTCCATATGCTATTATTACTATTAACAATCCATTTATGAAGAAAGAATAATGCAACTGAAGGAAAACGTGTATATATTTTAATTTAAATTGTTCTGCGCTGTGTGATGGTGTGATAATAAGAAAAAGAGATGTAAGCTATTACCAGGAATGTAGTTAGGTGGAGTCGTCTCTATTTATGAAGTGGTTGTTGGTAACAGTGACTGTACAACTTTGTTCAGCATCTTCCTACGTGGCACGCCCACTCTGTACACTTCAACAGAGCTGGAAGACGGGGTGTACACATCAGTTGTATTCAGTTTGTGTATTTAAAAACAAGTTGTTAAGCTGGTTCCAAGGCTCTTTATCACAGAGGCCATGGACTGGTAGTTCCAGATTTCTCTTCCATATGGTTTTGGGTTCAATTCCTTTCACAGGAAACTTTCTAACTTCTACAAGTTGTCTATTAATCTGAGTTTGTCTGTTAATGCCAGATAGGTCAGGATTACATTATTAACTTGCTTCCATCATCTAAGTGTTCAAGTATGCCTATTGTGGACATGGTCGGTTATATTTATTTTCATGCTTGACATCCAATAGCTGATGATAAAAGTAAAATCTATGTGCTCTAGAGTTGTTGTTAAATAAAACAAATTTTACTTTATTTTCATGATTAAATCCAATTAAGGTTCAAGCTTGCTGTCCTGGGAACACAGCTACTGTGCTGTCTGTCCAGGACATAGGTTAGTGTTAGTAGGAGAGACGAAACCCGCTGCCGCCACACTAATGTGGCAACTCTTATCTATGTGCAGCAAGGGATCTTCTATATGCGCTATCTCACAGACAGGATAGCATGGTCTTTGTTAAACCAGTTGTGAACCACTGGTTTGTATAAGTAGTCTACACATACCCACTGAGTCTTGCGGAACACTCACTCTGGTTTTCAGCCAATATTGAGATTATAAATCTCAAGCCTCGACTGAGATTTGATCCCAATACTTACCAACCGCAAATCTGATAGCTTAACCATTGCATTAACGGGGCATGTCTTCAGGCCTATGTACATAAGTCCTGTCCAAAGCAGGTGCCAGATCTTGACATTAAACTGGGGTTATTTGACAAACTCACTAGCACTAACAAAACATGAATATACATGTACACGTATTTTAAACTTGGAAGAATTCCAAAAAAATGTGCATGATAAATATATAAGCAATAATTATAGTCTGTTCCATTCACTGTGCACATGGTTTTTCATAGATGACATTTGATTGACTCAACATAGACAAAAATAGATATAGTAATTTAAAGACCCAATCAGCCCAAAAAACACTGACATCAGTTACTGAGTGAACCTTAATAAAAATGTTAAAAATAGTTATTTTGCTGTAATTCATTAACTACTAGTAAATCTGTTTTTGTTTTCCGTCTGTTATTCCAGACTAATGTTATTGTAGAAAAAAGTACCATGAGTAAAAAGAAAATGGAGTATACACATTACTGAGTGATCATTTAGTGTGTTACCATACCCCTAAAACTTTTTTTTAATGATATTTATAGAAAATGTAGCTCTAACTGTAGCATATCCTCCTGTGAACCAGTCGGTCATCAGATCGATCCTTCTCAGTGGACTCAGTTGCAGTTTGCGCTATTTTCCATTCCAGTTTGTAGTCCACAACTGGTTCATCACAGCTGTCCTGTCTGTGGGAGGGTGCATATAAAAGTGCCCTTGCTGCTTATTGGAAAGAGTAGCCTATGTGGTGGCAGTGGGTTTCTTCTGAATACATATGTCAGAATGACCATATAGTTGACGTCCAATGATAAGATAAGAATCAATGTACTCTAGAGGCATCATTAAATAAAACAAACTTTACTTTATAGAAAAAGTGACAAGAATTGTCAACTGGAACATAATTGTCTTGTTGTCTAAGGAACTGCTTGAGACAAAGGTCATAGGTCATAGGTCATCTTAACCTAACAGAAAGTGAACATTTTACTGCTGTGCGGTTTATCTGATTTTCTCTGATTTTCTCGAAGTCTTTCCGGAATGTTGATTAAGCGTCCATTTTAAATCCATTTCGGTTGATTAGAGTAACAGCTGAATTGCAATAACTGTGCCTGGTAGGGCAGGTCGGTAGATAGCTTGTGTTTTGTCAGATGCACAGCTGTAGCATACTCATAGCGTAATACCTATTACCTAAAGCATGTTATGTGAATCATCTGTGGTATATCATTAGCAGCAGCCATGTCGAGATTTCCGGCACAATCCAATCCTCACTGAGGTTATTGACCGTGGTTTCGTTTTCTACTGGAAACATCAGTTATTCAGCAGCTATTAGGTGTCAGACTTATGGTGTTTTTTAACTCATGGTCTTCAGAGAAAAAACCCTCTGCTGCCACTACGCTTTATGATTAGTAACAAGATATCTTTTCTTTTATATGCACTTACACACAGACATGATAGCACATACCTAAGCCTTTGATGAACCAGTTGTGGTCAGTGCAAGTGGTATACACCTACCCACTGAGTGTTAGGTTTTGGTGAAGGGTGTTTTGCAATATCCAACCTGTTTTTAAGGCATACTAATTAATTAAATAATATGTAGAATCATTATGAACCTAACTATGTTAGTATAGTAATGAAGATGTGTGTAATATCTGTTTCTGATCATTTCCTCTTTTATACACCAATTGAAAAAATCTTTTCTTTGAAAAATGGAGGGACACCCTAAACTCCCCCCGTGTGTGTATGTTGTTGCAATGGCAGTATGTCTGCTACTGATGTGATTTTTACAACGACATACAAGGAGGGATGATCTCTCTGATATGTAGGGAAGACCTATAAAAGGGTTCTGGGCTGAACTTTAAAGCCGTCTTTAAAAGTCTTATGTAGTTGCACTGCTGGTTGGTCATCAGGTGTATGAGGAAGCTGTTTTTAGTTATGGCAGGTTGTTTTTAGTTACAGGCATGTGATATTGATTATGGCTGGAGTTATCTATCGCCCAATCAGTTGTGTTGATTAGTGAGACTGTTTCATTGTGTAGGCTCTCCATTACATCATGTTTGAATGACAAGTTTTTACACTGGTCTCCGTGCCTTGTTTGTCGTAATTTCATTGTGCCTGGATCAGTTTACAGTACACAAGTGATAAAATATACTCAACCAAAAAAAGAAAGTATCCTGTTTTATTTTTTTTCTTCTTAAGGTAATCAAAGTAATGGTCCGTTGGCAGCAAATGAATGTCGTCTGGTTTATGAAATAAATGACTATTGATTACATGTATACTTTCTTTTTTGGAGCGGGATTTAGCTCAAATGGTAGTGTGTGCACCTGTGAACCAGTTGGTCATCAGATCGATCTATCCCACTGGACCCACTTGCAGTTTGGGCTATTTTCCATTCCAACCAGTGATCCACAACTGGTTCATCAAAGGCAATGGTATGTGCTGTACTGTCTGTGGGATGTGCATATAAAAGACCCCTTCCTGTAATTGGAAAGAGTAGCCTATGTGGCAGAAGCAAGTTTTCTCTAAAGAAATATGTCAGAATGACCATATGTTTGACATCCAATGGCTGACGATAAGATAAAAATCAATGTGCTCAAGAGGCGTTGTTAAATACAATAAACTTTACTTTTTACAAATCTGGTTTTCATTTTAGTTTTTAATATCCTACCCTAACTGTAGACACTTTGTTGTCATGATTTTTAGAAGTAACAAAAGTCAGAAATGGTATAACCAAATAGGAAAGTTTTTATTTAAAAACATTTTAAAATTACATGCCTTGTTTTGCCCTGTTTACAGTAACTTGCTTTTTTATAACTTTCAGAAATGCTTAGTCAGAAACCGTATAACCAGGAAGAAATGTTTTTATTAAACAAAAATGTTTTAATTGCGTGTCATGTTTATAGCAATTTCCCAAATACCAGGAATCCAAAAAACATCACCGAAAAGAAAGACATTTTTATTTAACTGTTAAGTATGAAAATAACATTTTATAATCTTTGACTTATACTTGAACCATTTCACTGCCAATTTCTGCATACTGTACATTCCCTATATAACACCCTTGGGGACATTACATGTTGCGAATTTAGAGTTTACGGAGTTCACAATAGTTTGAAATCGTGTTTTTACTGTTAAATATTTTGTGCAATAAAGATTACTAGTGTGTGCATTCATTACATACTTTGGATACTATAGCATGGTCATTGATTTATGCTGGGCACAGGTATAGGAGCGGGGGGGGGGGAACCAAGGGGTTATGTGTTTATGTGTCCCCTCACATTTCAGATATATATATTTATCATTTTCAAATGTAAATATATGTATGTGTCTGTGTGCCCCCCACCCCCACGCCCCAAAACCTCCACTTTTCAGCACCTTCACACCACTGCACAATGGTTCAGGGGCATTAATTAGGGAGGGGCATTAAATAGGGTATATATGGTACTCCATTCCATTTGACCTTCACTTTAAAGAAGGTAGCCCTGCTTATGACCAATACTGACATGCTTGATCTAACAGTCTATTTGACATCTTTATGAAAGGGGCATAAAATGGCCATAATGAGCTAGACTTGACCCCAGTCTGCAGTTATTACAGCCTGTGCTTAACAGGGGAAAAGCATGTCTGGTAAGGTATCATGGGCTATAATTTCTTACACTTATGTTGAAGAGCTCATCGTTATGTGATTTCCTTTCAGTATGGTACACTTGAAACTAGTTACAAGTATTGTGGTAGGGAAGGGAGGTGGCCATTTGTGTTCACTTGAAACCAGTACATGGTTGTCAGGCAGTACAAGAGCGTGTGATTGGTGTTTACTTGAACATATTATAAAATGTGTGATGGTCAGGTGCTGAGAAAACGAAGCGGCCTATAAATGCTATATTGTAGTCTAATGGTATTTTTGTAGTTCTGCGTATTGCGAGCATCAGTGATCCAATGGTAGGAAATCAGACTCTCAGGACCAATTTCTCGTGGACAACCTCGATTATTAGTTTAAACTGCATCCACATGTGTTAAAAGAATGGGTTGAACTGTAGATCATGGCTGAACCGTCAAAGAGAAACTGGGCCTTAATCTGAGGACAGTGATTCAAAACCTGTTAGTAAATGAAAAGTTTGTTGTATTTAACATCGCCTCTAGAGCACATTCATTTTTATCTTATCATCGGCTATTGGACATCAATCATATGGTCATTCTGACATATGTATTTAGAGGAAATCCACTGCCGCCACATAAGCTACTCTTTCTGATAAGCAGCAAGGGGTCTTTTATATGCACCATCCCACAGACAGGACAGCACATACCACAACCTTTGATGAACCAGTTGTGGACCACTGATAGGAACAGAAAATAGTCCAAACAGCAGAAGGGTCCACTGAGAAGGATCGATCCAACGACCGACAGGTTCACAGGCTGACACGCTACATTGAGAGCTTTTTAGTTGTTACCATAGCAGGATGGTAAATAATTAGTAAGTAACAAAAAAAGTTGTGTTTTTTTAATGTGACAAGTAGAACACATTGATTTATTATTCATCAGCTACTGGATGTTAAACATTTGGTAGTTTTGACACATAGTCATTAGAAGAAACCCACTATATTTTTCCATTAGCTTAAAGTTTTTTTTTAAATATGCTCTTTTTCACAGATGTGACAACACATACAACAGCCTTTGATATACCAAATGTGATCCTTGTGTTAATTCCTGGATGAGCTCTGACCATCTGTACTACTGACTGTTTGTTATACACAGGGGTGTAATTTGTGAGTGATATAAGGACTAAAATAATTGACCATCTGCACAACTGTTGTTGTACGAAGGTACTTTCTTGAGGAGGTTAGGTTGTAATTAATGAGTTATATATTGAGGGCTGACTGCAAAAACCCAGTTATATCCATTTTGGCAATTTTGACAAAGTTAGAATCAGCACAGAATCAAAGGTTGGACATGTCATTTTGCATACTGCGGGCAGCTTATATAAAAAAGAATCAGTGAATTATAAAAACATTCTTATTTTACATGATACTTTAAACTGTAAAATAAATTTTTCTTAAGATACCATTTTGGACATAAACATTTTTTGCACTCAATCCTCGATATATACAAAAATAGCTGAACATGTAAAAAAAAGAAAGAAAAAAGAGTAAAATTTGTTTTATTTAACGATGCCTCAAAACCACATTGATTTTTAACTTATCATTGGCTATTGGACGTCAATCATATTATGGTCATTCTGACATATTTATTTAGAGGAAACCCACTGCTGCCACATAGGCTACTCTTTCTAATATGCAACAAGGGGTCTTTTATATGCTACGTACCACAGACAGGACAGCACATATTATGGCCTTTGATGAACCAGTTGTGGACCACTGGTTGGAATGGAAAATAGCCCAAACTGCAAATGGGTCCACTGAGAA
>JAULBS010125055.1:0-13842 GCA_032355785.1 Symmetromphalus regularis | reverse complement strand
TGATTATGAATGAAACTTACATGCATTTGTTATACTAGATCTCATTTTCAAATCATGCAAGAGATTTTAACTGAACCATGGTATAGGGAATTCCATGTTGAGTCAATTAATTTTTTTCACATTTAAAAATGTCTAATTTCAAGATTGGAACTTCTCGTTGGGCGAAATAAATTGGTACAAAATGTTTTTGCAGCTACAAAAATATTCATAAGTTTTAAAATAATGGCTAACAGGAGAATACCCATCACGTGACTCGAAATATATATGTCACACCTTCAAGGAAAAAAAAAATAAAAAATATTTTGGATTTATTTATTAGTGAGCATAATTCGTTATTATTATTAAAATATTTATAATAAGCGAGATGCAGTGGTTACGTAAGTAGTTGAAGAAGTATTTCTAAGGACAAATCAAATGTTTATAATGTTTGCAAATTAATTAATTAATTGGGACTATATGTTTAATGAGGTTTGCCACAACTTGGATAAAAATCTTGTTAATAGATTTTTTTTTAAATTTAATAATGCTGACACCATAAGTGTAAAATATACGAACAGCTATTTACACAACAGTCAAAAGTAGTTGTCATGGCTACAAAAAGATGAAGGATGATCTTACATATGTGATTCTGTGTTAAAACACATCATTCCTCAAATAATTTTATTATTTTGTTGCTTATGCTTTGTCTTCTGAAATATATGGGAGCAGTATGATGGGGTGTCATTAAACAAACAACCCTTTCCATTAGGAAATAAACTTTAAATTCAAAATGGCTGAAGTGGCACTCCATATTTATAAAATGTGAAATATAAACATTATGACAACTTTTGATTGCAGAAATCTATTAATTTTTAGTGTGGTCATACTTGTGTATTTTATTATTAAAAGATGCTAAGTATTTGGAGACCCTACAATATACTTTTTAAACAAATATCTGTTTAACTTCAGTTTGTTATTTATTTCAGCCACCAATCGTTGTACTGAATGTGAGGGTAGTCAATGCTAAAGGTCTCCTGGCTAAAGATGCAGATGGTAAGTGTTGGAGAGGATTTTATCAAGTCACTCACATCCTTTCTGTATTCCGTAAAATTCAGTTTAACACTTTTTGTACTGAATGTGAGGGTAGTCAATGCTAAAGGTCTCCTGGCTAAAGATGCAGATGGTAAGTGTTGGAGATGATTTTATCAAGTCACTCACATCCTTTCTGTATTCCGTAAAATTAACACTTTTTGTTTCTGTGCTAAAATAACCCCTTGTACCGAACCACCTATAAATTATGTAATACACTAAGTACACTGCATGCCGTCACATCCATAACATCAGTAAATAACAGGCGGACTGTGCACTGTTATAACACAAATAGGTTAATCTCGGATAAAAACCTATCTTCTGCAAGAAGGTTATTTACGACTGTACTAAGATTGATTTTTGGAACAATATATATCTTACTTGTGTCAGTGGAGATTGATTTTAAGTAACAAGTATTGATAAGATGAATTTGTGAGCCTCAATGTTCTAGGGTTAGGACATCAGACTCTCACGTTGAAGACTGTGGTTCAAAACCCATCAGAGGCTGGTTCACACTTGACCAAATGTCATAATTTCCAAATGTTTCACATCCAGTATCCGATGATTAATAGTTCAGTGTGCTCTAGTGGTGTTAAAATAAAAAACAAACAAAAAATCCACAGTCCTGTTTGCTATGAGATTCATATAAATAATTTGAATTGGGTTTGTTTTTAGCTCTAATAATCATAGTATGATATTAAGAACATCAATGTGATACAAGACTAATTTAAAAAATGGGAGTTGGATCTAACTCACTCAGTACAGCATTCACCTGACAAGATTTGGTTGTAGGATTGAATCCTCTAGGGGGACTCATTATCTAGTATAACAAAGGACATGGTACATAAATGATCCCTTGCTGCTAATATTGTAGTTTTCTTCTGATGACTGTGTAAAAATTACCAAATGTTGACATCCAGTAGCTGATGATTAATAAATCATTATGCTTTAGAGGTATCATTAAAAAAATATTTGTAATTAAACTTTATTATAATAATAAATTAAAGCCTAAAATGGTATGAAGATTTTAATGTTTATTTAATGAATTCTCCATCTCCATCCTCACACCATTCCTAGCACAGTGCTACAACTCCTTCACAGATAACATGCAGCAGGTGGGGCAACAATGGATCACATGTGGCTTCATCATTTGACTGCAACCACTGGTCAGGTATAGCTAAAGGGAACATGCCATGGAGGTCCTACACTCTACTCCCCTTTCATGCCTCTTTTTCTCCCTCCATATGTCTTGGAATTAACAGACTTATAAATAGTGTGAGTAGCCACTCAGCATAAAATCCATTGCACCGACATCCTCAACCACATCCCATATGCAGTCCTGGCTGTGACAATGACTATCCAATGCATTCTTACCATAATCAACATTGGGCCTAATGTTATCTTTATCTGTATTCCTTACAGGATTTAGTGACCCTTACTGTATGTTGGGCATCATGCCGGGCCAGGCCTCCGATCAGGACCAGAATGCCGTGTTTTCATCAGACGAGGAATCAAGTAAGAAGGATAAGGATAGGAAGGATCGTGGTCTGAGAAGACTGTCTGCCAGTCTGCGACGGTCAAAGAAAGACAAAAACTACGCTGTCAAAGAACTGCTGCCAGCGCGACTCATAAAAACAACCACTGTGAAGGCCAACACACTCAATCCAGAATGGAACGAGAAGTTCAGATTGTAAGTAAAGTAATCTGCAGGGTTCCTGTAGTCATTAAAATCATGGAAAAGTTTTGAAATTTGCAAAATACTTTTCAAGGGCTTTGAAAAGTTTAGAAATTTTGGTTAAAACAGAAAAGTCATGGAAAAGTTTTAAAATTTCTACATAGCCAATGTTGTTTTGATCATGCTTATCAGATTGTTAGTGATCTTATGATGCATTATGTCCCTAAAAACCATTTAAAGTCTGATTTTTGTCCTCACTAAAGAGTGTAAACCAGTCTTTTTATGCAGATAGAACATTCAGTTTTTGCTGATTTGAATTTTAGCTCATGGCAGTGTGATATATCTGTACATTTTTATAGATTTGTGTGCGAAAAGGTCATGGAAAAGTCATGGAAAAGTATATAAATTTGATTCTTGAAAGTCTGCAGGAACACTGAATCTCATGATCTGTATCTCTGCATAAGGCAGAGTCCAAGAGAAGTATCGGGAAGACCTGTACTCATGAATCACTGTAAAACAAGTGATGGTACCATGTGTTTGCAAAAGCAGAGTGTAATCCTGTCACCAGATGGCACCTTTCAAAAATATATCCCTTAAAATATGGTCCATTGGACATTAGACTCTCAAGCTGAAGACTGTGGTTCAAAACCTGTTGGAGGCTGGCTCACTCTTGACTACGTGTTATAATAACCAAATGTTTGACATCCAACAGCCGATGATTAATAAATCAATGTGCTCTAGTTGTGTCATTAAATAAAACAAAAAAAAACAAAAAAAATTGTAAATTTCTTGTTTTTCAACTTGGACTTAGTGAGATTTCCTTTTTAATTTATTTATTGATGTTATATAGATCTATGATATTAGTAAACATAACACAATTATTTGCTGTACAAGATGTTGTTCAATTTGTTTTACAAGAATACATAATTTTTCACTTTCAGTGATCTACAAGATGTGAATACAGATCGGTTTCATTTGGATATCTGGTGAGTATGAAGAAACACTTCCTAAGCTGTTGGGGCATTTTTAAGAAAATGTCACTAGAATATAAATTTAGATTTATACAGATAACCTTAACACATCTATTGGAGTGCTCAACACATTGCACTGAACAAATATTTTTGATAATCATATATCATACAGCCAACATAGATGGATATATTTAGTTGTTTTGTTAAATCGCTCAGTAAAAAGTCATCTAAAAAACAAAAGTCATCATTAAATAAAAGTCTTCAATAAAAGTCATCAAGTAACACTTAAGTAATTTTAACAAAAGTCACTGTAAAAAGTCATCACTGAATAAACATTACATTTCAGGGACCATGACGATGAGTCGTCAGTGTTTGATGCGGCTAAGAAGCTGAATGAAGTGATGGGGTTTAAAGGACTTGGAAGATTCTTCAAACAGATCGCTCAGTCAGCTCGCTCCAAGAACGACGACAGCGTAGACGACTTCCTCGGATGTGTCGACATCTCACTAGTTGTAAGTTCTCACTACATAATTCAAGTGTCTTCACAAAACTCGCTAAGTCCATGTGATGTCAGACTAAGAAAACACAATATTTTACAATTAAGACCTGTAATGAGAATTTCTATAGGGATTGGGATTAGACCATGTTAAGCAATAAGCACTGCTATATGAATTTATCAATGAGTAATAGTATATGACTATATCAGACAAGTATTTTAAGTAATTATTTCCATTTAGACAAATTGTGCACTTAGTGCAGTAGTGGACAGACAGGTGGGAATGGTTAGCGGATTTAAACCCCCCTTTGTCTTTCTAAGAAATAATTTTTCACTTCATGTATACAAAAGAGAAAATCAGCAGAGACAGATACTTACATATTTAGGTTTCCCAAATAACAAAAATAGTTAATATTGCTTGTAACCTCACTGGAAAATACCTTAAAAATGGGAAACCAGTAAAAACAATTACTGTTTGAACCCCTCCCCACCCTTTAAAACCTGGGTTTTTTTTTTAACAGGTTTAATTAGAGTAAGCACATATATGCATGGTAATTTAATTCTTTTGTTGAAATATTCATGGGGTGGGTGATTGGGAAGAGAAACCTAATTTAAGCAGCTAGGAAAAAAGGGTAACCTAAGCTTATATTGAATTTATTAATAAAATAAAAAAAAATTGTATTTAAAATTGGTAAATGGGAAACAAAAAAGTCCTATCTATACCCTAACTCACTGTGTATGTAATCAACAGGACATTCCGTCAGTTGGGTTGGACCAGTACTATACCCTGCAAGGTCGGTCATCTCGCTCCAACATTCAGGGCGAGATAAACCTGATACTTAGCCTCGCCACCAGAGAGGACCGCGGGGTTCCCGAGGATGACAACTGGACAGATGTACAACAACATGTCGATCTCATGTCTATCTTTATTGAATACGAACTGCGCATTTTCTCTGTGAGTAGCAAAAATATAATATTTATTTTAAGATTAGGCCTTACTTTTTGTCCTTTTAAATCGGATATTAAATGATTTCAGTTTCATTTCAAATCAAGTTACTAAAGCTCATGATAAATTAAAACCGACCTATAATAGTGGGTGGTTTTTAATTATCACTGATATGTTTGTTAGAATTTTTATTTGATCGCACATAGATCTCAAGTATTTTTGACGTAGTGGATAATGACTTAGGATGTATTCTTTTGATATAAGACCACCTGACACCTATGTTTTAGTCACCTACATGTGTATGTTCTCATGTTGTACAGTTTTGATATAATGTGTCAGGTGGGTATTACATAGTGTAATAATTTGTCAAGAATTTATGTCATTTTTAAAAAAAATGTCCATTTCAATAAAATATATTCTCTTAGTAACAGCATTCTCCACTATGGTGACCAAAGAGAGGTAATCTACTCATTGTGCATATTGTCTGTTATTTCAGGATTCTTCTTATTTGTGGAATGGTATACTGCCTCAAGTAGCATCCACCATCATGCACCAACATGCCATACAGGGTGACATCACAGAAGAACAGCAGGCTGTGTGGTATGAAGGTTTTGTTTACTCTTCTACGTTATAGATTAACTTATTAAAATTAAACTTGTTGTAAATAACTTTTTTCTTTTTTTAAATATCCTTTTTTTTTTCTTTCTTTTTTAACGACACCATTGAATTATTAATCATCGGCTATTGGATGTCAAACATTTGGTAATTTTGAACCACTGCATTCAGCTTGAGAGTCTCCATAATGTTTATTCTAGGAATGAGATACCTGGTCCATTTGTAATCAGGGACCCAGAGGTCTTTTCCACATGAAATTACATTTCACCAAAATAATGTATTCCTGGAACCTATCATCACTGACAAATTCTCCTTCTTGATTTAATTCTTTCTGAGTAACCTCTCAATCAAAACCATGGTAGTTTTAATGAGCTAATGGTGGTGATGACCTAATTTGAGTTATTCACATCTTACACTGTATTAAAACCATATTAAGATACATGTATTTCAGTCGATGGATGGCTTACAGTCAGAAACATCTGGAACATCAGCTGAGTTACGATATTCTGTTGTCCCTGCTCGACAACCTCAACAAGACATGGAAAACAACATCACTGTCCAGAGAAGAGGTAAAATTATATATATCAGGTGCGGATGTAGGATTTCAAAAAGGGGGCGTCCAAAAGTGGATTTCATAAAAGAGGGGGTCAAAAAGTGATGAGTGAATAGAAATGGTGAAAAAACTGTTAATTTTCACGTTCTTCCACTCTTTAAAGGGTTCTTCCACTCTTTAAAGGGAAAAAAAGAAACAAATTTGAGAAAAGTGGGTGTTCTAACCCCCTGGACCCACCTCCTGGATCTGCGTCTGGATCTGCGACTGTATATATGCTATTTATATAGACACTACTATATTGACACTATTTCTCCACAGCATTTATTTTGCAGTGGACATTTTCTTAATTGCTGGGATAGTATATATAATATATATATAAAGGGGCCAGATAACAAATTCTGTCAAGAAATTCAACCCCCAATTGTTTATTTTAAAATCTGGTTAATAAATTCTAGTTTATTTTAAAAACAAGTGGTTATTGAACCACTTGCTAGAGTAAGAGCTATGGCTCCCTCTGTTACTTTTTTCCCAAACATTTTTTATATTTCCAGTCCTTGCAATCTTAATAATACTTTCTGTACTGTTGGCTTCCACCCCCAGCCTAGTATAAAATTCTTGTTACAGCAATGACATTATTTTCAAATTTCTATGGTACATTTAATTTTGAATAGTTTGTTAACTGATAGAAATTTTCTTCATTGCAGGAAGAGTGCTTGGCAGAATCTTTTCTTTCATTTATTGAGTACTGTGGCAACCTCATTCGACGTATTAGAGAGATTTTCCCACCTTCAAACCGCAATTCTGTCAAATGGTTAGAAGGGATTTTAAGGTAAGTTATAATTGATAAGAGCAAGTTAAATTATTAATGAAAACAAAATTTGTTTTATAATTTGGTCATAACTTACTTTGGTTACCCTCTCACCACCCCACAACCCCCAACACACACACAGAGCAAAAACCTTAAAATTATTTTAGGATTCCTTCCAAAATTCCTTTATCCACAACTGAAACACAGTCCCTCTTTGGCCCCTACAAACAAAATTTCGAGTGAGGGAAACAAATTAACACATTTCTTTAATAATTTTTAAGTATTACAAACTGAAACACAGTCTGTCTTTGGCCTCTACAAACAAAACTTAGAGTGAGGAAAACAAATTAACACATTTCTTTAATAATTTTTAAGTATTACAAACTGAAAAAGACAACAAATTCAGATCAGTATCATTCAGCAGGTTGCTTTTATGTAAAGGTTGAAATACAGGGCAGAATTTTGGGGTGAAAAATTAAAGTTCCATAAGGACTATCTGTTTACACACCAACAGAGACCACTACCAATTCAGTGAGACCTACAGCATACCAACAGATAAAACTGTTTTAAACAGATAAATAGTTGAAGACAGTCCTACATGATTTTAGAGAGTACTAGACTTGTGGGCCGGTATTTTAAAAGCATTTGTAGCTAAGAATTTGTCTTGGTGACGTAATTTTTCATGATTTTTGTATACAGTGACTACAAAAAATGACGTCGCTAAGACAAATTTACGATACGGTAGCCCTAAGAGAGCTTCGAAAATATGTGCCTAGGAATCTCCTATAAAAGTGTTCACTGAAATACATTCATTTGTACCATTAAGGGACAGTTCTAAAATTACTTTTTATTCAGATGACTTATATAGAATGGTCTTTATAGACCCTATCAGACATAGGCATAAATCCCGAGGGGGAGGGGAGTGGGGGGGGGGACACATTCCCCACACTTTTTGGACAAGGGGGGACCCCTATATAATTATCCCCCCCCCACTTTTTGCTTAGAAAAACTGATCAGTGAAATTAAAATTAAAATGCCTAAATAATAATCTTTACCAGTATTTCTCTTTATAGTATCAATGTAACACTTTAAAGCATGTCGTCTTAGCGCAAATATACGAAGTATACAAGTGGTCTATAATGGTGGGGAAGGGTGTGTGTGCAGCAAGATGGTCTGTCCCACCCCCACTTTTTGGACAAGGGTGTGTTCGGTCGCCCCCACTTTCAGGAACAGATTTTCGCCCTTGCTATCAGCACACATTTTTAATTATAGATGTCTCGCCAAGATATATGACATGCAAGTGTTCAAGAAGTGCTGTCCATTCCAGAAGGAGCTTCACTTGGAAATAGTGGCCGTTGTCAAGGTAATTAACAAAAATTATAATTAAGTGTTGAGAGCTCAAGCTGATGACAGTGGTTCAAAACGTGTTGGAGGCTGGCTCACGCTTGACAATAATTATGTCAGAATTACCAAATGAATGTTTGTCATTCAGTAGCTAATGATTAATAAATAAATGTGCTCTACTGGTGAGATTTAACAAAACAACAAAACAAAAATAGTATTGATAGCGTATATTTCTACCATCAGTAGTATTGATATTAGTATATAATGTTTTAAAGTTTGTTTTTTATTTAACGACACGTCTAGAGCACATTGATTTTTATCTTATCATCGGCTATTGGATATCATACATATGGTCATTCTGACATATGTCTTTTAGAGGAAACCCACTGCCGTGACATAGGTTACTCCTTCCGATAAGCAGCAAGGGATCTTTTATATGCACCGTCCCACAGACAGGAGAGCACATACCATAGCCTTTGATAAAATAGTTGTGGACCACTGGTTGGAACGCAAAATAGCCCAAACTGCAAATGGGTCCACTGAGAAGGATCGATCCGATGACCGACCGGTTCACAGGCAGACATGCTACCGTTTCAGCTAGATCCCGCTCCCCAATTGAGCACCATGCCATGGTAATCTAGTCTTGTCAAGTAAAATTTAGCTGTGAACCTGGGTGCCCTGCCAAAAATGTTTCCAAATGTGCCGTACAACTCCCTAAGGTTGTCATAGACACTGACTTGACAAGTGAGGTGCTCAATGACAAATGAAGGAAACAACCAGGCTACAAAAGTTTTTATTCAAAACTTATCCATAGGAACAGATTAGTTTCCTGCAAGACCACATTTAAAAACAAGCTAATTTCAAACTGCATTTACCTTCTGTTTTCTATAATTATACCATATTATTATACACTAGGTATATACTTTAAACCACTTTTTTTAGCAACCACAAATATTTGCAATTTCTTCATAATGAGTAAATTCTTGAACATTTATTTTAGCTAATCATTGAACAAGTAGAATTTTTTTTTAAGGAATGAAAGTTAAATTATGTTATTTTAAATTAAGTCCAAACCCAACTTTAGTTTTGAGTTAGCTTGACGCGGTTGATCCTCACATGTAAACAATATACGCCTGCAGTAATTAGCATGTTGAGCAGTGAAAAATAATTTTCCTGCTTGTATTTTTCCATATGTCTGATGTGAAAATCACGAAAATAAATGTCACACAAAAATAAAGTCATTTACAGTATGGCTCAGTTTCTCGTTGATGGTTCAGCCACGATCAACCCATTCTTTTAACACGTGTGGACACAATTTAAACTAAGAATCGAGGTTGAACTGTCGGCGAGAAATCGGTCCTAAATGAAGATAAATATTGTGAAACACGTGCTTTTTGTCGATAATATAATGATGTCCAGGTTAATACCAAGATATGAATCGATAAAACAGATTGTGTTCTTTCCGTTACTACAACTCACCTTTAAGCCTACAACATAGTGTTTCCTTCGTTCGTGGTCTAACGGCTTGGCCAGCGCAAGACTCCCACTAAATCTGTCCACACTGAACGTGCTCTCTGGGTTTCCGTGCATGTCAAAGTCATATATCAGAGTCGAATCAGAATCTACGTCTGTGGCCGTGACCTTCGTGACATGAGAGCCCACTTGCTTACCTAAATATAACAGTGAAATCATTTAATAAAGTACATGGGAGAAATCCCGGTGTTGGGGGAGGAGGAACGGAGGGTATAGGGGGATGCCTATATAATTATCCTACCCAACATTTTGCTTTGAAAAATTTAAATATAATGCCTAAATAATAATATTTTTCCATATTTCTCTTTATAATATCGATGTAACACTTAGCCACATGGTCTTAGTATATGGAAGTACTCGGTGGGTCTATTACAGTTTGAAGGTTTTAGCCAGAAAAAAGCATTTCAAAAACCTTGGATTTTCAACAACAAAAAGTCAGTGGTGGGGGTCGGTGGTTGGGGGTGGCATGCATCTGCTCCTCTCCCTGGCTCCATCCCCCCACTTCCAGGAAGTGATTGTAGCCCATGATAATAATTTTTGCATGCCAAATCACCAACTCATTTAAAATAAAAAAGGCCAATTATAAAAAACATTTAATATTAAACAAATAGCGTTTTACTGTTTCATAATCTAAATGTAAGATAAAAAATTTGTTTATGTGAATAAGAATTATGGTTCCACAATAAATAGTAACTTCTCAAGGGCCATGACTCCAAATGTATTTGGCAGAGGTCAAATACTATTATCTCAACAAAACTGCAACATAATAATAAATATCTCTATAATTAAAAATATAGAAATAACTACAGTGAAATTAATAAATACTGAATCAACAGATGAACAAGCTAAATTTATTATCATTATTCCTTTTAAAAAAAACAGCACTGCAAAATGTTATAATATTTTTTTCCTTTTTTTTTTCACTCCCAGATCAAATTGATAATGCCACGGCTGGAAAGGCTGGGAGACTTACATTGTATAATATTAAAAGTTAAGGATCGCTAATTAAAATGTTACTAATCTTAATTAAAATGTTAATCTTACTTTCACTAATATGGACATCTGCTGATGGTGGGAAATTGGGTTCGTTGTCATTTTCGTCAATGACGTTAATCCTCAGTGTACACGTGCTGGACTGCGGTTTGATCCCGTGGTCTACTGCTTCAATAACCAGGCGGTATGTGTCATGTATTTCCCGGTCGAGTGGCGGCGAGTCGATGTTGGTTTTAATGATTCCAGTATGTGGAGGATCAATAACGAAGGCATCGTCCGTATTGCCCTGGATTATGCTGTAAGTTATTTTACCATTCTCACCACTGTCAGCATCACGAGCTTGGACCTTCAAGAAATAAAGTGAACTATTTAAAAACTTCAAATTTAAATAATAAAAAAAACACAAGTTAATTCTTTCTTTAATGTTTTGTTGCAATGCCTGTTTCACTTTCATAGCTGCCAACCTCTGAGATCCAGAATTAGTAATTAAAGTGAGGGAGGGTTTGGGATGGGGGGGTAACCCCTCCTTGTAGGCAGGGGTGAAGGGGCATCGCACCCTGAAGCCGAAGCACATGGTACAGAATACGTGCAGAACTCCTTGGCGAGAAGAATCAATAAATGAAAATAGCTATTGTATTTCAGCACAATGTATTGTTGGCATTTCTTTTTACCTTTCGTGTGACATGTGCTTGTCGACTCCATTTTGGTTGTAAGACGATTGCACTTTGTGCCTGCACAAAACATTACATCACAAAACATCTGAACTGGAAACCTTGGATCGGGAAATGAACAGGAATCCAGAAAAAAATATTTTTGGACTTATGATTCAAAATCATAAATATGAAAAAATCATAAGGGTTGGCAATAATGCCATTTTTATATTCTTCATCCACATTTTGTTGGTCTTTATAGTAGCTCTAAACTTCTTGCTAATTTTTAAATTCATTTCAATTATACAATTAAAATTATTGCTGAATAAAAGTTGGTCAACTTTAAAAATGTATCTTGAAACATACATGAAAGAAAGGATAATAAAAAATGTTGCTTTTCTCCCTCTTTTCCTTTTTCAACTTTATTCATTTTTAAAACATCCAGTCTATTATGTTAGTTTTGATCATACACTAAAATATAATTCAGTTGTTTTTATGAATAATTGTATCTAATACATGCAATTAAATTAACCTGTATTTTTTCTAATAAAATATTATATCAGTATTATTTTGTATAATAATAATAACAAATTTTGTTTTTATTTTGTTGGTTTGTTTTAGGGGAATCTTGTTAACTAACATATAACTGAATTTGAATTTTCTATTAAAAAAAACCTTGTTTTTATTCCCTTTGCATGGGAGGGTTTCTTGATGTAAATAAAGGATTGGAATGGAAAAAATAAAGCTATAAAAAAATGTATTACCATGGTGACGAATGTCTCAGATTCATTGTTTTCCCAGATTGCAGAAAAATATTTAGTTTGAGTGAACTTTGGAGGGTTGTCATTTTTGTCGGTCAGGTTCACCCAGAGTGGAGCGTACGCAAACATTCCATTAGCTTCTGCTGCCACAATCAGTTTTACCGTGCTACTTGTCTCATAGTCTAGCAGATCTGACTTTTCCACTCGTACATTGCCTGAAATGAACAAATCGGTCAAAATATTAAATCTCAGGTGTATCAAATTACTGTAAAGTGGCAGTTCAAGGTAATAAACTATTTTAAAAAAAAATCCAACTCGCTGATTATACAAACCAGTCAAAATATTAAAACTATATAAAACGTTGAGTAACTGTAAGAAACACAAAGATGTCTAATTAATTTATTTACTAAATATGGCGTCATTATAATTTAGTAAAAGTGCAAAAATGATGTCACTAAAACTAGAAAAAGTATAGAGTAACATCATTCATAATGTTACAGGATAGCATTTCTCTAAACTGTTGCGAAATTAGAAAGTTTAAAGAATAGAATGATTAAAATTGTATAGGGTAATAAATAGAATATCAAACTCATTTCCATTTATTATCAAATTTATTTCGCTCGGCACATAAATTTAATAATAAATGACAAGGGTTAATATCCTCTATTTAATTGGTTTATTTAGTCAGTGGAAATTAATGCAACAGTTTAGAAATGCTATCCTATAACTATTTATTTATTTATTTAACGACCCCCCAGCACAAAAGTTCTATCCTATAACATTATGAATGAAGTTAATCTATACTTTTTTCTAGTTTAGTGACATCATTTTTGCGCTTTTACTAAATTAAAACGTCATATTTAGTACAGGCAAACTTATTGAATATAACGGCCAAGAAAATATGAAAAATATTGCCAACTCAGGTTATAAATGTATTATATTTAATGTGGCCATACCTGATTGAATGTTTATATCGAATATTCCATCTTCATTCCCACTGGCAAAGCTGTACTTGATATCTGCCAGACCGGTTGCCTGCACTTGGATGATGAAAGTATCTTTTGCCGAGTGCTCCTCCAGCCTCTTTGAATACATTTTCTGAGTGAAAGAGATGGACGGACTGTTGGAAGACCCCACTGTTATCTCAATCACACCTGAAACGACAATAATACTCTTGTTTTCCTTTAGATGATCCATTGTCATGGCATGTTCAATTTGACACAAAACTGTCATGGTATGTTCAATTTGACACAAAACTGTCATGGTATGTTCAATCTGACACAAAACTGTCATGGTATGTTCAATTTGACACAAAACTCATGGTGTGTTCAATTTGACACAAAACTGTCGTAGTGTGTTCAATTTGACACAAAACTGTCATGGTGTGTTCAATTTGACACAAAACTGTCATGGTGTGTTCAATTTGACA
>JAULBS010125044.1:0-13842 GCA_032355785.1 Symmetromphalus regularis | reverse complement strand
TCTCCAACATCAGCCGCTCAAACACTGCCTGTAAGAAAGAAAATACACATTGAACTGTCTGTAAATAAATAATGGAACATCTTGTTCTGTGTTTCTTGTCGTTTTCATATAATCACCTGGGTTCTCCAACATCAGCCGCTCAAACACTGCCTGTAAGAAAGAAAATACACATTGAACTGTCTGTAAATAAATAATGGAAGATGGCTTAACAGCCATGACCAGTGGCGTGCAGAGGTTTTTTGTGATGCCCAAGGCTAACTTCTTGAGTGAATCCCCCCAAGAATCAAGTACAGAGCCTAATTTTAATTTCACTTTTTGATTGGATGCCCCCCTTTCTGCACACCACTTACCATTTCAAATAAAAATAGAAGGCCGTAAATACTCTTCATTTGCACATCAACTGAGCTTCACACAAATCAATCAAGACTTTTTGTATGCTATAGATAAAACAGATTAATAATTGACTTGTATGCTTTAAAAGCAAAGAGACTCACTTAAAAACCGAGTGATATAATGTCACCTAATATCCAATATTTTCAGGTATTTTGGTACTAGAGGAACGTTAAACAACCATTCTATTTAATCACAAAAAAGAATCCTGAGAAAACTTTTAGATGAGTCATACGATTCATAAATTTAGTCTGGAACTCACCAACTTTAGAAAAACTGTATTTATTTTAATTTATTTTTAACTACCTCACTAGAGCACATTAATTTATTAATCATTGGCTACTGGATGTCAGACATTTGGTAATTTCATCATGTAGTCAATGAAAGCCCATCTATAACAGATTATGAACAACTGTCAAGCTTGCAAGTCCAATGTTCTTTGACCTGTCCAATGAGGCTCATTACTGTGAAAAACTGCAATGCTTCTGAATTCAAACTCATCCAACCACAGCATGAGACTTTGACCCTAAAATGTTCTACCACCTGACCACTGAGGCTCACTACTGTGAAAAACTGCAAAGCTTTTAAATTCAAACTCATTCAACCACAGCATGAGACTTTGACCCTAAAATGATTATGGTTTATTTTGTTTAACAACATAATTAGAACACATTGATTTATTAATCATTGGTTATTGGATTATTATAATTTTGACACGTAGTCAAGTGTGAGCCAGCCTTCAATGGGATTTGAACCACAGTCATTAGCTCCAGAGTCCGATGTTCTACCAGGACTCGCTCTAAAATTACTATACAGGGGTGTACATTAACCATATCAGAAACCAGCCAACCGGGCCAGTAACCCAGCAAAATGAACCACCCCCAAAATAAAATCTAGGCCAAGACTGGGTGAGCCGAAGTCCGGAAACCGGTAGTCTTGCGCATTAGGCCTATTGCAATTGTGCGAACTTGCCGAGAAAAATGGTGTCTGTAGCAAAATCTGAGATGCGATCGTTGTCTCTGTCTGGAGTTCAGTTTTATGGTTCACTTCGGAGAAACCTGAGGTGGCCAGTGGGGCGGATGATTACCAATACTAAACTCGCCCACCTCAATTTGAACCAGAGACGGGCGGGTGGGTGGCCTCTAATCTACATCCCTGCTATAGATGAGAAACCCTGCTATATGAATAACCCACCTGTCCTAGGCAGTTGAGATCAATCCATGTCTGTGAACCGAGAGCTTCCGACAAGTCTTCAAGATATATACATTGTGCTGGTCGATCCGGATCCGACAGACACTCTAACAGAACATAGCAGATAAATGTAATCAAATCATGTTAGCAAACAGTCGGAAATAAATACATTGTGCTGGTCAATCTGGATCCAACAGACACTCTAACAGAACATAGCAGATAAATGTAATCAAATCATGTTAGCAAACAGTCGAAACAAAATCCCATTAATTATCCTATTTTATAACTAGGACAATAATGATAACATTCATCAATAGTCTTCTCTCAATTTCTCTGAAAATAGTGGCACTAAGCTTTAAAAGTCGGGTTTTTTTCAGTTATAAATTATATACATTTATACGGCTATCACAGTTCCACATGCTCGTGACATTATTTTGTCTGTAGATATTAATATTTCCAAACTTGCTCTTCCATAACAAAAATATAACATTGATGAAAGGTAGTTTAAAAAGTACTGTTTCTGAATTAGCAAATTTTGTAAACGTGACAGTCCTATTTCTAAATAATATATACACAATTTAATGTTTTCATAAGAATGTATCTAGATAATGAATACAGTATATTACGTACCACCACTCTAGTGATAAGCTTATAATTATAACTTTACTCAGCATTATTATATTACCTTCAACTCTATATATTAGTTACCTGAGATAAACATGACATTTCACTGTACCTTTGTCTAAAGTGATTAAGAATATCTTTTCCACAAGTCGACTGACATCAAATGTATGATCAAGTTTATCTTCTGATTCTTCATCTGTTTCTTTTTCAGTGCTAGGTGGTGCTAAAACTAATATAAGAAAATAAATCATTAAATGTTGATTATAATCCTCATGGTAAATATATTACATATATTATGTACATGTACATCATACCATTCAGGAATGTTTATAAATATTAAAATCAAAACTGTTTAAATGAAAATAATAATGCCATCACCAATTTATTATTAACTGCATCTTGTTTAGGAGCAGGATGTAGCTCAAACGGTAGCTTGTCAGATCAATCCTTCTCAGTGGACCCATTTACAGTTTGAGCTATTTTCCATTCCAGCCAGTAGTCCACAACTTGTTCATCAAAGGCCATGGTATGTGTTGTCCTGTTTGTGGGATGGTGCGTATAAAAGACCACTTGCTGCTTATCGCAAAGAGTAGCCTATGTCAGAATGACCATATGATTGACGTTCAATAACCACTGATAAGATATAAATCAATGTTCTAGAGGCGTCGTTAAATAAAACAAACTTAACTTCTTGTTTAAAACATTTTGTATGATATCTACTGTGTACACGTATATGGTCTCTTTTAAAAATTTCTAAAGTATATTACTCGTATTTGTTTTTTTTTACCACTGAACTAGTAAATTATTATTGTAGCTATAGTGCATATATTAGTTTAATTAGTGGATGTTATGATGTTTGTATCAATAGCCATATATTACGATGTTGATATTATTGAGTGACGGAATCAGATTTGAATATTTCTGGTTCCCTCCTGGAAAACATGCATACAAATGCTGCTATAAGCATGCTCGCAACATAATAATAAATCGGTACTGTTTCTCAACTATCGTGAGTTTATCATACACATAACAGTGAATTCTGAAGATCACATTTTGAAATTCATGCATTTTAACAACCAATTACCTTGGTTACAAGATGAATCATTGAGCTCTTTTTGGGTTCCTACAAACTGCTGAGCTTGCCCAAGACTTGGAAAAAGAGCAGCAAATGGATTTTCTTCTATATTTTTATCCTCCATTTCATGTGCATCATTTGAAGAAAGACATCTGGAAAATAAAACATGAGATATAAATCTGCACCAAGCTACCCTAAGGTGGGTGCAGTTGGAAATTTTGCCAACCACTAATATCAGAAAGGGAGATAACTTACAAACACAACTGTGACAACAGTCTTTTAAGAACAATTTTATTTTATTTTTTTTATCATTTTCAGGGGTGGGGGTTGCTCCGGTTGGGGAGCACAAATATAAGTGACATCCACAAGCTACAACGAAACTATCAAAAGTTATTGTCTCAATTGTCCCTAACATCATTATTACGTGTTTATTATCTAGATTTACCAACCAGATTGAAGTATATTAAAAATATCGTAAACTTACAACCGGAAAAAAAATACAAAGCCTAAAAACTGTAAACAGGATATTATTGCCTTATACAATATAATCCTGAAATTGTATTATATCTTTGTATATTTGATTATATGAAGCACTATAAATAGCAATAAATTATTAAAAATAGATATTAATTATAACTGATAGCAGCAAGTCAATAAATGTAATCATATAAGTACAATTATTTTTAGTTTAACATTTTAGAGTATTCATACGCAAGAGAATTAATCGACTGGTTCCCTTACGTAATTATTTACATGGCGTAGCTAGACGGGGAGATAACTACGTTTGTGTGGGAACAAGCCTACGTTTTTGAACTTTGTCAAGAATCAGAAAAGAAACATTAAATAGGATGGATTCGGATTCCTTGAGAATCATGGATTCGGAATCTATGAGAAGTGTCCATTATAACACGTCATTAGTCTCTAACCCATGGGCTAAAGACAGTGATACTGTAATAGCTTGGAAAAATGCTTTAATTTTAGCTGACAAATCTGGTTTTAGACCTTCCAAGGTAATTTCATGGGCATGGCCCAGCTTATTTCCAAAGAGTAGCTGGTGGTGGCTTTTCTTTTATGTATTGTTGAAATTATCTGTCCGCCACTCTCCAAGTGTCTAAAAGAGGGATTTATTTGTTGGGATTCTTAAAAAAAGTGGGGCATGTTTTTTTGTGGGCAAAACCAAAAGAAAGAAAGAAAGAAACAATTTAAAATTATATTAAAAAAAAACATTAAAAAATTATATTTAAAAAAAATATTAAAACATAACTAACCCTAACCAAATCTAACCCTAAAGCTGACCCAAACCTAACCCTAAAACTGACCCAACCAAACCTAAAACTGACCCTAAACCTAACCTAACCAAACCCTAAAACTGTCCCTAACTCAAACCCTAAAACTGACTCTAACCCTAAAACTGACCCTAACTCAAACCATAAAACTCACCCTAACCTAACCCTAAAACTGACCCTAATCAAACGTAACCCTATTGCTAACCTAACCCTAACTCAAACCCTAAATCTGACCCTATGGCGCATTTTATCAATTATTATTTACTATGGAATGTGGAAATGCAATAAAGTTGCAAAATGTTGATTCTTTGAGGATTTCACTACTAACTTGGTGGCGAACAAATTCTATAACTGTACCATATAATTTGTTAAAACTAATATATGGTCAAGTGTCCACTATTCATGCCCTTTAGTAGATTTACAGAAACGGAGATTGGTTGCGTGCGCACGAACTCCGCATGCAGTTCTCACTGCAATACCAAATATTAAGTGTTAACAAAGTTACAAGATCCTTTAAAATTAAAAATGCACCACTAACATGTAAATAATACTATGATGAACTATAGACTTAAACATTTACCAATTTTCACTAATTCCAAAAATCAGCTTTCAAAAGTAACCAAAATTTTGCAGAAAAGTTATCCGATTAATTCTCTGTGCAGTTTGTCTGTTTTCTTGACCTTATTTACTATGTTGTGACATCAAATAAAAAAAACATTTGAGGTCAATTCTTAAAAGTTTATTAGCTTTACAACAAATAAGGGTAAAAATTAATAAAATGTCTTCTAACTTTAATCGTTATTGGAAGATAAAATGATTGGGTTACATGTATGCAATTCTAATCAATAATAATAATGAATGTTATCTTTTTGCTGGTTTTTGTTTATTTGTTTATTATTATTATTATATAGGTGATATTTTTTTGTCACCACTGTTCGTCAGATCAAACCAATGAACAATAAATTGACGCATTATTGTTAGGTTGTTGCAATGTTAACATTTGAAATGTTAATGGTTTTTGAATTGACATTGTAGTTATATAATCTCATTGAATTTTGATGACAGTTCTTTAAATTTAACAATGTTAAATTTAAAGTAAAAAAAAGAACGAGAAACAAAAAATACAAGTTATTCAAAATTCCTGAACATGTCTTAATGTTACTGGTGTGGCCTACACTAGTTTTCGTAGAGAGCACGAAAAGACAACTCTCATCTGCTGTCATGGTGGATTTCACCGGATGTTTTCAACCAGCATTTTAATAATAAATACAACTTTGTGCTTTCTTTCTGATATATGTAAACTCATTATAAAAAGCCACTTGATAAGGTTACTAAACATTTATTTATTTATTTTGTCATTCTTAGTAGATATTCTGACATAACTGTTATGGGGCACGAAAAGTGAACTTAGCACTGTATATATTAAAAAACATTACTAAAATGGGAGGGATCCAGTAGACTTATCTATTAGTTAACAAACATCCAAAAGTTAGGATACTTTTACATATAAATTATAATTGGTAACAAAATTGCATGGTTGAGTATTGTAAAATCAATATTATTGTAAGTTAGATAGTAATTTTTATTTAATTATTACATATGCCAGCACATTTGCACTCCAAATGTTATTTCTGCTATTAAATTATTTCAAGATTATTCTAACAAGTTTCATGAAGTGATGTAAATGGATAAATCCAAAGATAAATATTTGCCATTTCACCTTTTTTCACTAATTTCAATTTTTACCCCAAAAACAAACATGGCATTTAAAATAAAAAATTATCTGAACAAAAATAGTTTCGATTAGATGAAAATTTACACCTTTTGGTCATATGACATAAGTTGCAAGTTGTTCGAGGTGACAACAAATTAATTAATTAGGTACTAACACTAACAAAGTTGGGAGTCTTATACAATAACCGGCAAATTAAGCAGTAAATGATGACTTAATTAGGTTAAATTTCCAGAAATAGTGCCATTCAGGATATTATTTACTAGTATTGCTGGTTTTTGCGATTTGTTTACTGATCTACTATTCAAAACTTTCAGAGTACAGATTTGTTTGAACCTGTCTCGGACTGGGAGAAGCAGGATTTGCCATCTCTCCGACTTATTGCTCTGCAGAGGAAGATCACGGAACTGAGAAAGGAGAATTACAAAGTCAGTGGAGGAAACAGCATTATAATATATTTTTTTTTAAATCATGTGGGTCAGATCCAAATAGGCCATTCTATGATGGACGGAAACTAGTACATGTATTAAATTTGCTGTTAAATTTGAGAATACATGTTTTATATGGGTGTACTGTTTTAGGCATGTCATTGTTTATTATTGTTAAATATCTTGAATGTATTGAATCCAGGGTTTTAATACGTTTAAGTGTGTCTGCCTTAACTCTAGACTATGAAATATGGCACCATTTCAAAAGCCATGTCATTTTGTTTCTTCCAAATTTGGAGCAAAAACTGCCAACGTTTGGTAATTTTTTAGCCCTTGAAATAACAGACAACTTTACGATGACACATAAAAGCCATTACTAAATTGTTTTGGTATAATAGTATTGCAAAGGCAGTTTCAAGAAAATTTGCATTCTAATTTTTATATTTCTGCTATGGCAGTATAAATGCCACAAATTTTGAGAGCCAATTTTTATTTATTCTTGAATTATGCAATGTTGGACATAAAAATCTACACAAGAGCAACATTTTGTTTTATTTCACTCTAATTTTTAAGATTGCCTAACAAGTAAACCAAGTAATGAATAAAAAGAACTGAATTCTGTTTCGAAAGTTTAAATTGACAGTTTCTATTTTATGTAGATATCACTGGCCAAGTTAACATACACATAGTTGTACACGTAGCAATCCAGTTTTATAAATAGCTTTCTTCTTCCAAATACATGTCTGTTGATCATGGATGTAATTACTTCTTTTAGATACAACTTGAAATCCAAAGAAGAATGGAAGATAACGAGATAAGAGACATAACACATGTTGATGTTTTAGGTAACTATATATTAAAACTGAATAAAAAGTTAACATGTTTATTGATAATATAATACCGTATATGTATATATACACACATATACAGCCCTCAAAATTCAAGTCGTCTTGCGACAACAATTTAGTGCAAATAATAACAAAATAAATACCTGATAATGATAAAAATAGGGTTGCAGATCAATTTTACAACAGCTTTTCGCGACGGCTCAGCTGATTGCCTTCGCGAATTTTGAGGGCTGCATTTAATTCATTGCTAGTATAGTGGTAGCATGTTTATTCTTTAACTCATTATCATGATTCCATGAAATAGAAAGAATTTTTTTCTCTCATGAATTAGGTTACTTATATTAGAAATAGATTTTCACAAATTCTGTTTTCTATTCCAATTTGTGTTTTATATTTCAGAAAAGAAAATATCCATGATTGCTTCCCTGAGCAGCCATATTGAATCTGTGATTACAAACAAAGACCAGCTGATTCGTAGATTACAGGAACCATTTGTCGGAGAATTCATCAAACTGGATGCCGCGTATCACAAGTAATCATTTCTTAGACCTTTGGGAGCGGGATGTAGCTCTAACGGTAGCATTTCTGCATGTGAAGCAGTCATTTGTCAGATCGATTCTTCTCAGTGGACCCATTTGCAGTTTGGGCTATTTTCCATTCCAGCCAGTGGTCCATAACTGGTTCATCAAAGGTCAGGTTATGTGCTTTCCTGTTTGGGAGATGATGCATATAAAAAAAACCTTGTTGCTTATGGGAAAGAGTTGTCTATGTGGCAGCAGTGGGTTTCATCTAAATAAATATATCAGAAAGACCATATGATTGATATCCAATAGCCGATGATGAGATCAAAATCAATTTGCTCTAGAGGCATCGTTATTATTTAAATAAAACAAACTTTACAATAGCAGAAACAACAGCCATCCTTTAAAACAGTGATTGTAATCTGAAAATCATCTTAATTAATGGTTGTTGTAGGTGGTTGTACTTATCTTCATGCTTTTATTCAATTAACATTCAAGCATGCTGTTTGGGCACACAGCTCAGCTTCCTGTACTATTTTTCCAGGACAGAGGTTAATGTTAGTATGAGAGATGAAACCCACTACCGCCACACTAATGTGGCTACTGTTATCGATAAGCAACAAGGGATATTTTATATGCACTATCCCACAGACAGGATTGCACATACCATGGCCTTTGTTAAACCAGTTGTGGACCACTGATCAGTGTGAGATGTGTACACCTATCCAATGAGCCTTGTAGAGCAATCACTCTGGGTAGGAGCAGATACTGAGATTAAAAATCTTATGTCTCAACTGTTTTGATCCCAGTACCTTCCAGCCATGAGTCTGATAGATTAACCACTGGACTATCTGGGTTGGTATGGTTTCTTAATGAAATGATTTGTAAAAGTTAGACATTATAATTTGTTGGCTGTTTTTAACACACAGGCACGCACGTACACACACACACACACACACACACATACACACATACACACACACACACACACACACACACACATACACACACACACACACACACACACACAGACAGAGGCCTGTAGGAACAACTTTGATTACAATGGCAAACATTAATGTTGAAGGATAGGGGGAAAAACAGGCTGACAAGTGGGGAGGTGCATGTGTCCCCTTAACCCCTCAGTTCCTAGGGCTAAAATTTGTTGGGATTATATGGGAAGAGATTCTAGTTGTTGTTTTGTAGAACATTTAGAAATATTGATTGAATTTTTATAATATACTTTCTGTGTTCCATAATGCATGGAGTTTTCAGAATCCCATTTGAATAACACTGACGTAAATATGGCATCTGTTACAGGGATGATAATTTGTCATTATTATTCTTTACGTGTGTGTTATTTACATGCACATGTACATGTAGGTCATTGATGTGCTTCATAAAATCATATGTCGATAAATAGTGTTACATCTATGTGTGGAATGGGAGACTTATGAGAGGGATGGGGGTGTTGGTGTGAGGTGCAGAAAAGGAGGAAGTAATAGTAAAAAGGTTAAATGGTATCATAGGCAGTTAAATAATGATTTTTTTGTCAAACAGTTACTGTAACTTTTTCTTTTATGACTGAACCTTTTTATTAAACATTCTTCACCATTACATACATTGTATGAGTTACTGCTCACACTCATTTAGCACTCACCAGACACTCACCTGAAAATGGAAAGTACACTTGCTTTTTGTAATTCTGTTTTATCTCATGAAATGTGAAAATCAGCAAAATGGCTCTCCTCATGAAATTTCTCAATTGGAATGACTTCTACTACTATTTCAAAAGAACAGGACCAGTTAAACATTTTAAAATTCATTTCTAACAAATGGATCCATTAACTGTATACCTAAGTTTCCAGCTCCAGTTGCACAGTTTAAGTTATTGGAATGATGACTGGTAGGTACTAGGATCAAATCTCATTCAAGGCATGGTATATTTAATTTCGATACTGACTCCATCCAAGAGTGAGTGCTCCATAAGGCTCAGTGGGTAGGTCTATACCACTTGTACCAGGCAGTGATCCACAAGTGATTCATCAAAGGCCATGGTATCTGAGGTAAACTGTATATAAAAGATCCCTTGCTGCTATTTGGAAAGAGTAGCCTATGTGGCAGTAGCAGGTTTCCTCTAAAAACAATCAGTCACAAAACACTCTGTCTGACACCTTATAGCCACTGAATAAATAATGTGCTGGGGTGTCAATAAACAATGAGCTGGGGTGTTGATAAATAATGAGCTGGGGTGTTGATAAATAATGAACTGGGGTGTTGATAAACAATGAGCTGGGGTGTTGATAAACAATGAGCTGGGGTGTCGATAAACAATGAGCTGAGGTGTCGATAAACAATGAGCTGGGGGTCGATAAACAATGAGCTGGGGCGTCAATAAACAATGAGCTGGGGTGTCAATAAACAATGAGCTGGGGTGTCGATAGACAATGAGCTGGGGTGTCGATAAACAATGAGCTGGGGTGTCGATAAACAACCAAACTAAGCCTTTGTATACCTAAGTAATTGGGAGCGGGATGTAGCTCAAACGATAAGAGTGTCCGCCTGTGAACCGGTCGGCATCGGATCAGTCCTTCTCTGTGGACCCATTTGCATTTTGGGCTAATTTCAATTCCAACCAGTGATCCACAACTGGTTCATCAAAGGCCTTGGTACATACTGTCCTGTGTGTGGGAAAGTGCATATAAAAGATCCCTTGCTACTTATCGGAAAAAGTAGCCTATTTGGTGGCAGTGGGTTTTCTCTAAAGACATATTTCAGAATGACCATATTTATGATGGCCAATAGCCAATGGTAAGATAAAAATCAATGTACTCTAGAGGCTTCGTTAAATAGAACAAACTTTAAGTTGAACAGTTAAATACATATGTCAGAATGACCATATTTATGATGTCCAATAGCCAATGGTAAGATAAAAATCAATGTACTCTAGAGGCTTCGTTAAATAAAATAAACTTTTAGCTACATTTGTAAGTAGATGATACATGATTGTACATATGTGTCCTGTCTATAGGAAAGTGGATACAAAACATTTCCTTCCTCTGGCTACTATCTGTACCTCACAACTGTGATAGATTCTATCAGTATGTATCAGAATTGGGGGGTTTGGGGTGGGTTGATTGCCCATAATGCTTAAGACATTCCAAAGTAACCCTGACAGGGCCCCAGTTTCATTAGTAACATCTTACGTTTTATTAAGTGCACCTTGAATCTTAACTTTCAAATAACAATGAATTGGTCTGTTGAAGTAATTTGAATTGAATAATGCATAACTTTATTGGTTAATAGTCAAGAATGAATGTCATAAACTGAACTAAAATATTACCAGAATACAAATTTAACATAGGAAAGTTTAGCTCCACTTGTTATTATGCTCAAAGACAAATTGAAATTTTAAAAAACCTTTTAATTGAACATGATATATGTTATGTTTCAACTAAATCATAAATTACATAAAAATTATTGTTTTTAATTTAGCATTACTAGAAGTTTCAGTAAGAAACATGACATCATTACTTTAAAATAAACTACTTTTATCACCATCTGATGTAACTTTGATAAAATCATTTTATAAGAGTGGAAGGAGGAATCCTTTCCAATACCGAGGAATAGAGTTAAAATGCATTGCACATACACATACATTATGCATCAGAAAAAAAATCATTGGAATAGATTCCTAAATCCAACATAAATGTATGTTTCTGGTATCTCTGTTCTGTTGTAACTAATACTGTAATAATGAGTTGACTGTATGTTTCTGGTATCTGAATGTTATAACGAATATCTAGAGTAATAATCAGTTCACTGTATACATGTACTTCTGGTATCTCTGTTCTGTTGTAACTAATACTGTAATAATGAGTTGACTGTATGTTTCTGGTATCTCTGTTCTGTTGTAACGAATACTGTAATAATGGGTTGACTGTATGTTTCTGGTATCTGAATGTTATAACGAATAGAGTAATAATGAATTGACTGTATATTTCTGGTATCTGAATGTTATAATGTAAACTGTAATAATGAGTTGACTGTATGTTTCTGGTATCTGAATGTTATAATGAAAACTGTAATAATGAGTTGACTGTATGTTTCTGGTATCTGAATGTTATAACGAATAGAGTAATAATGAGTTGAATGTGTATTTCTGATATCTGAATGTTATAACGGAAATAAAGTAAAGTTTGTTTTATTTAATAACGCCTCTAGAGCACATTGATTTTAATCTTATCATATTTTGACATATTTAATTAGAGGAATTCTGTTGCTACCTCATAGGCTACTTTTTCCAATAAGCAGCAAGGTGTCTTTTATATACACTGTCCCACAGACAGGACAGCGCATACCACAGCCTTTGATAAACCAGTTGTGGACCACTAGTTGGAACAGAAAATAGCCCAAACTGCAAATTGAATGTTATAATGAAAACAGTAATAATGAGTTGACTCTATATTTCTGTTATAATGAATACTATAATAATGAACTGTCTGATTATTTCTTTTATCTGAATGCTATAATGAATACCATAATAATGAGTTGACTGTATATTCTTGGTATCTGAATATTGTGTTATAATGAATACCATAATCATGAGTTGACTGTATATTTTTGGTATCTGAATATTCTGTTATAACGAATACCATAATAATGAGTTGACTGTATATTCTTGGTATCTGAATATTCTGTTATAACGAATACCATAATAATGAGTTGACTCTATATTTCTGTTATAATGAATACAATAATAATGAACTGTCTGTATATTTCTGAATGCTATAACGAATACCATAATAATGAGTTGACTGTATGTTGAAACTTAATGAGCTTTCACCCACACACTTTGTATAAGTAGATCCTGTTTGAGTTGTTAGACAGAAATGGTCATGATATTGGTATAATGTTTGTAACTGACATCTGTTACACTGTGTACATGTAGCACAATTAAATATTATTGATCGCTCGTGTGCTAGTATTCACCTGCATTGTTTACAGTACACTAAACACAAGTAAACTTCACAGAAAGCTCATAAATTTAATTTCACACCTGTAAGTGTAATGTTATTGTTTACCATAGCCACCAGAACATTGGCAGTGGCCACCACCCTAATAATTTGTCAAGAAGCCATTAAAATCGTTTTTCCAGTATCTACTACATGTATATTTGAAAAGTTTCCCAGGGCAGCATTCCTCCGGATCTCTCCCAGTCCTCAATATCACTAGTCCACTACCCCAGTATCACAATCATTCTGTTGGCCCAGTTTACAGTGTACTAAACATAACTAAATGCCACAGATAACTGATAAAATTAAATTTCGTAAGTACAAGTGTTGTAATTTGTATTAAAGTCATTCTTTACAATACAATAAACACAACTAAACTAAATAGAAAACTTATATAAAATTAAATTTCCAACCTACAAGTGTAATAATCTATTTTAAAGTCATTATTTACCATATAACCGGCGTCAATAGAGTAATGGTTAAGCTGGTAGGTACTGAGATCAAATCTCAGTCAATGCATGGGATTTTTAATCTCTGTGGGTAGGTGTATACCACTTACATCAACTAGAACTGGCCTCCGTGGTGCAGTGGTTAAGCTATCGGACTCGAGGCTGGTAGGTACTGAGATCAAATCTCAGTCAATGCATGGGATTTTTAATCTCAGTGGGTAGGTGTATACCACTTACACCGACCAGTGTTCCACAACTGGTTTAACAAAGGCCGTGGTATGTGCTA